>WUAP02062781.1:3036-16001 GCA_015163945.2 Stichodactyla helianthus
TATGGAACACAGTGATGTGATTGACAGTAATATGGCAGGCAAGTATGGAACACAGTGATGTGATTGACAGTAATATGGCAGGCAAGTATGGAACACAGTGATGTGATTGACAGTAATATGACAGGCAAGTATGGAACACAGTGATGTGATTGACAGTAATATGGCAGGCAGGTATGCAGTTGAATGCCTCACCACAGGAATCCCAAACTATTGAAAAGCATTTTAATTTTATTCAGCGTAGGAACTTTAAAATATTTACACAGATGCTTCTCTTAACAAAAGATACATAAATTTTGGGAAACCACCAATCCTGGCAGTCTTATCTTTGCGTACAGGGGAAAATGTCTTAATTCTAGCTATGAAGGATAAATCTTTCCTGATTAGTTCCTTTTTACTGTACAAAAATAAGAGAATAAAATAACTTTCGTTGTCTCACGTGAAGCATTTTTAAAAATAAAGCATTTTTCCTTTTTTCTCTTTTTTCCTTCAAGAGAAAGACAAGAAAACATTTCATTCCAGGCCCACAATTTTGTGAGTGGTCCGGTTTTCAAAATCTGTAAAAGTATTAAAACTTTTTTCTTTAAAAGTGGTCCGGTTGAAACCGACTAACCTTACTAGTGGCTACAGCCCCCTATTCTCTTCTCACAAGAAAAAAGCAAGAAAGCTAGATACTAATGCAGAGCCTAGATGTCCAGCATGGTGGCAAAAAAAAAAAAAAAAAAAATCAAAAACTTAAGAAATCAATAAAAATGTTAAATATTTGTATGACTTTGTACAAGATTGAAGTGTAATATAAGCAAAAAAGCTTCAAAATATTTTTCTATCACTTTGCCTAAATAAAAATCAACCGATCATAAATTTTAAACGTTTTCTATATAATTTAGAATTAATATATAACTTTTCACACTAATATTTGGGTTTGCTGAAAGTGTTCATGTACATCACGTGGTATGAATTGGATTGAAATCTCATGACGTATTGACATCTCGTTGCTACGGTGTTAATGACGTCATATGCCGGAATCCTTTCCTGAAGGCCCGGATTATATCTCAATCCAAAGCTTTGCTCATCTCATGCAGGAGATTTGTGTAATTGTACTAAATTCTGCGTACAATTTATAACACCATGGGACCGTCCTGCCGTTGCCAGGCAACGAACTCGCGCCATCAATCAACGACATAGTTGCCAAGCAACGCTACATTGCCTTTTATTATATCCACATCCACTGGATATGAGCAATTGTTCCTCTACTACTAGGATATCAGCTCATATCCCGTGAGTAGAGTAGTAAACAAAATGGCGTTTCGCCGACGTTATTTCCTTTTTAAACCCGAAAATAATTAAAATTTTATTTCTCACAATCCAGTGGATGTGGATATAATGAAACAATTATTCCACTCAATCTCGTCGTACATGGCTAATAGCCGACTCGGCGCTGCGCACCTCGTCGGCTATGAGCTCATGTACGACTCGATTTCATGGAATAATTGTTAAATATTTGTTATAACGTTATGGTATAATATAGCTATGTACATCCTCGATGTGCGACGGAACTGAGTGAACTTCTAAGCAGTTTCATCTCTTCCACTTGACTCCTTAGTTCTTGTATTTGCCTCTTGTAATCGTCTATGAATCTCTGCTGCTCGTCTTTCGCTATCTTGAGCTGCGTGTTTAAGACCGAGAGGTTTTTCTGAGAGAACCTTTCTCGTAAACGTCGAATTTCCTCTTGCAGCTCAGATAACCGTGTCGCGTTCACTTTCTGTAGGTTTGGAATCTCAGACATAATTTGATCCACTTCTCTCTTGGCATTGTCTATGTCATTGATGGCTTGTTGGGACCTGTCGCGAGCTTTTTCGCTTTCTTCCTTGGAATAAAGCGCACTAACTGAATAGTTTACTTTACAGGAATTGATAGGATGTTGTATAGTTGTACTGATATTAGATGTGTTTGTCTTCTTCGCGGCCAGTAGTTCTGGAGTATGTGGGCTTGTATCGGCTTTAGCCTGGAGATCAATAGCCTGGGAGTGCATGGCCGAGACATTCTGGAAACGAGACCAGGAAAGATTTAGAAATAAGACACATGAAGGCTTGATTATCAGATAAACCGATTCTCAATATGCGTGAATGATGATTATAAGCAAGATACGCAGACTCGGTCTCATTGGAGAAGAGCTGAACCGAGTCTGCATATGTTGTTCATGTTTATACTGACAGTCACTTATACTTATGTTGCTAGTGAGGACCACAACAATAGACCAAATCCACTTGGGCGTAATGTTTTCCCATTTCAAATCCCTTAAGAATACGATTCTTTGTTTGAAGCTCATCTATATTAATGTTCTTCTCAACCGCTACTGAGAAACAAAGAAACAATACCCAAGGGAATGACACGTGGTCTGAAATGGGAAAACAAATACGCCCAAGTGGATTAGGTCCATTAGGCCCGAGTCTTTGCCTATGAGGGCGAGAGGTCTAATTGTTTTAGTATAAACCAACTAGTTAGACAGCGATGGAAAATAAACAAAACCTCGAAAAATTCGGCAAAATCTCGGCAAAAAGCGAAGCAAGCGCCTTTCTTTTGATCTGTTTTCCCCTACTAGTGCGCTATCACTAATAGACCTGTAGTAGCCTAGCCAATCAGAATGCAGATTTCTGATAGTCCGCTAGTTCGTGAATGCAGTTCGGATACTTTAGCTGAGTGATCGCTATCTCACAGTGACATCAGAATCGAGGATTCTGGGAAACAATGAAATAATCATATTATAGTTTCCCCCGGAGCCTCGATTTCGATCTTATTGTGTACGATAACTTAACCAAAATATCCGAAGAGGGCTACTCTTATCTAATCGTTGAACATTGTAGACCTACCAAATCGCATGCTATATCAATGTTTTAGGGCCACTCTTTCATACCTTATTTTCATCCGCAGCTAGATTCCGAGCTCTATTTGCCATGAGTAGCCCATCCGTAGCTATGCGCAAAGCTGCTTGGATTGAATGATTGATTCTCTGCGAGTACTCTATGGCTTCCATACTCGTTTTGTTAGCTTCTCTAGACCTGTCCAGAGCATCCTGTGCCAGACGCTGCGAATCGTTTGCTTTCTGAGCAAATGTTTCAAGAATCTCCAGCATCTCTCTAACGTCTTCGTGCGTCTTCTTAGCAGAGTCAACAGCTGCTTGGGTTTCTATCTCTGCTCTACGGGCTTCAGCGAGCATTGATGTTGCGCCTTCATCCAAGGTAGTCACTCTTGATACCAGCAGCTTGACGTCTAGAGCAGCTTTTTCTACGCTTGATATCAACGTAGAATACCTCTGATTTAATTCTAGGACAGTTTGTAAAGCTTGGGTTGCGTTATCGGCGAGATTTGAAGCAGTGTTCAATATCTGCTGTAATTCTCGGGTGTTGTTCGGGTTCAGTGCATTAACATCTGTTAAAGCACTCTGCGCACTGGACAGAATCAACGATGTGTTGGCAAACACGCCATGCGCACTACTGTTTGCTCTCACACCAAGTTCTTTAACTCTCTCCGCTTCTCTCAACAATCTTTGTATTACTTCTGTGTTGGACTGATGATCAGAGACTGTTGCCATGGAGATTGAATCAGCATCAGTCACCAGTTCCTCAGCAGACAGGCTTTTCCTCAGGATATCTTGTCCAGTCTGATTCTGTTTGGCTGAGATTGTCGACGCCTCATTTGCATACGCGCTAAACCTGAGTACAAGCCCAGCAAGATGTCCCTCTGTCTCGCTCGCCTGGCTGACAAGAACAGAAATACTAGAGTTCAGGAGACTATAAGCTCGATTAACCATTGTCTGTGTCATCTTTATCAAATCTTCCGTCATGTTCCTTTCCATAAATGTCTGTGTGGCCACGCCTTCTACTGAGGTCACCCCTGACGTCACTTGCCCTTTGAGTACGTTCTCCATATGGTCAAGGGTTTGGTTCAGGCTTTGCAGTTCATTGTGTAAATGCCTTTCGACGCCTGTTGAGTTCCGAGCTGTTAGGACCAGCTGTCGGACATTCTCGATTGATGTGCTGAGTTTGTTGGCGAAGGTAGCGTCACCAATTCTTCCATTTCTTACATGATCTATTGATCGTTCAAGCTCTGTGATGTTTTTCCTCAAGTCATGGACAAAAACTTGCAAAAGTCGGTAGCATTCTGGACAATCTGTGCAGATGAAAAAAGAAATGTATTTGTATCAAGTAGATTTCTTTAAGTCAACGCACCTAAATCACACAAAAACCGGCAAACAGTCTGCAAATTTCTTACCACTTCGAAAAACTTAAAACGAGACTGTCTATCCCACTGCCTTTTCGTTCCTACTGTGTCTGTGTCTGTCTGTCTGTCTGTTTGAGTGGTGTCTGATTCAACGCCCGGCCGTCGGTCCGGTTTGAGTGACCGACCGACCAATCGATCGATCGACTGACCGTTTGTCTGTCCGACTGACTGACCAATTGACTGGCGGACTGCTTGACTACCGACCGACCGTTCATTCGACTAACTGTCTGACTAACGGACGAAACGACCGACCGATACTTCCATCTAACCAACACGAGACGAGATAGTTCACTTGTCGTGTCGTGTATATATGCTTACCTATGCACTGTCCAGAAGTATCATTGTAAGCGTTCTCATGACATCGATCACATCTTCGCCCAGTAATTTTGTCCTTGCAAGCACACTGTCCAGTATCAGTAGACGCGTTAAGACCAGTCTGACACACGGTCTGGTTACCGTACAAAGTGTTGGACAGCAGACAACTACAGGCTGAAGATGGAAAAGAAAAATGTTCAAATCTTTAGCAGACAATATAACTAAAAGCGTATTCTGCCTTAAAAATATATTTCTTTCTTTATTTTACTCGAAATAATGTGTTATTTCAGAAGGAATATTGTGAGATAATTATGTGGGTGGGAAAATTGTCTGCCGATGACAAATACTAACAAAATGCGCGTTGGCGTTGGCGTTGGCGGTGGCGGTGATTGTCGTGATGGTGACGAGTGGCGATTTGAGTGCGAATCGCTGCAAAATCGCACTAAATTCAAACATTTTCGAAATATGGCGATTCATCGGCGACGTGAATTCAGAACTGAAATCGCCCTACAAACGCCGGTAGTTTACACGCGCGATTTTGTATCGCAGCTAGAATCCCTAGCGAAATTCACAGTGCTTATCGCAGGAAAAATCACCCGTGTAAACGGGCCTTAATAACACTTACGCAGGCACCCATTAGAGTTTCCTGGTAGATATAGCCCATAAAACCTTTCCAAACACCGTGTGCAGTCTGTAGAGTTGTCAACATTGGGCTGACATCGTCCACAGTAATATCCCTCGGTACCGATTCTACAGTTTCTACATCTTCCATATTCTGCATCGCATTCCTTAGATCGGTTATTACAGCTGCAAAGCTTACAGCTATCTGAATACCTGGACGTGTTTTGTGCAGAAGATACGCGTGTGTAGCCTGTTAATAAGAAAAATACTTGGTTAGTATGATGAGGAAGAGCAGAGTTATACAGATGAAAGGAAGGGAGGGAAATAAAACGAGATAAAGAGATAAGAAAGAAAATGAGAAGTGGAAAAAATTAGGAGAAAAAGAAAAGGAAAAGTTAAAAAATGGGGGAATATAAGGCAAGCAAGAAAGGAAATAAAATCAAAGCAAATAAAAATATGTGTATTTATGCATCAATGGATAGCGTCAGATGGATGGATGGATCCACGCACGGATGCATGGAATGGATGGATGGATGGATGGATGGATGGATGGATGGATGGATGGATGGATGGATGGAATAGAATGGACGGATGAAAGGGAAAGGTGTAACAGGGCTCCCAGGAGGCATGAAATTTGGTTGGTTGGTTGGTTGGTTTAGGCTCGTGCGTATCCCAAGGGAGAGGGTGCGGCGTACGTAAGAACAGAGCCATGCGCGCGTTGGGCAGCCGGGGATCTCGGCTGTCAAAGCGGTGGTGAAAACCTTGGCTAAACGAAAAAGTGAACCTCAAGATATACTTGTGGAACCCTGCAATGTTGTATTAAGATCACCCTTAATCGTAATACTGAAACAGTTGACCGAAGTCTGAAATAAATGAAACGTTACAGGAGGAAGAGAGAAAAAGCCCTGCTTACCCTCGCCACACAGCTCACAAGAAAGGCCAGTAAACTTTACATCATTACAAGTACAGTTTTCTACATTGCCAGCTTTGATTCCTACTGTTCCAGGAACTGCAGTATCCAGCTCTACCTCTGATATCGTTAGAGTCCCAGTTGAATTAAAGTGTCCGGTTATCTTTATCAAGAGTATATCAGCCAGCACCTTTTGTAGTTCCCTAGCACTGACATTAGTAGAGGCATACGCCTCATGAAGGCGAATAGAGTATTTAGTGACAAGAGTGGAAGGCTGCGGTTTAATGGGAAAACTAACTGTCCTTCCACTCCTCTTTTCAATATCTAAAGTAAAATTTCCAGTAATATTTTCCGTAGATGTATACTTCATATTGAAGGTAATCAGCTCACCATATGACCTCAGCTGAAGCCCAAAAAATTTTTTTGGCAAGCTGAGTGACATTAATGACGGTGTTCCTAAATGTACTGATAGTTCTTGGGCATCTTGTTGAAGATTTGATACGCCAGACCTTTCTACTACATTCCAGCCGTTATTTCGCCCTGGGTTGGATGTGATTCGCCCTCTGATAAACCCCTGAGCAGAGCTGCAGTTGGTAGATCTACCAAAACCGAAACAAGGAGTGCAGCCATCTGGGTTGTTGACATCTCGGTTGTACGTGCCAGGTACGCACTGACCGCATTTGAATCCTAACACATTTTTCTTGCAGGGGCATCTGCCTGTTTCTAGATGGCATTGTAAAGAACTAGATCCTGCAACGTCACAGTTACAAGCTCTACAAATAAGACAAGTAAAAGATGCATTCAGTATAGCTTATGTTCACGATAGACGCCATGATGGTTTTCACATTGTATAATGCTGATTATTCACGTGGTTGCTGAGGGGGAAAATAACTTCAAATCTGGAGATTTCAGCTGCTTTATTGATATCATTTTAAAGTTTTCCTGTAATTATGTATGTTAACATTTTACAGATAAATGAAATACTCGAATTTGGACTGATTTAGGCACTATAGTTTAGAATATAAACGGCTTTTAAAATTGACCTTACTCAATTTTCCAAGCCAAGGACAAATGTAACAGTTCCAAAATTACAGGCAGATTTTTTTAATACTTTGAAACAATATTTGTTATAAAAATATAGTCTTTAGGACGAGCCGATCTTTTAAAAATGTTTTTTCTTCCAATGTTTGCCCCCTGGAAGAGCGCATGACTAATTTGCATTACAATATGAAAACCATAAAGGCGGCTATCGTGAATATGGTCTAATGACTGATCTTAGTGACCCATCATTATTGGGGGGGATTGGTGCAAATACTGGAGGGTCAGCATTTTTAGGTTCCACAAGAGGGGTCTAAGAGAGACAATGCGAATTTAGGGGGAGGGATCACCAAAGTTCATGCAAAGTAATACTCAAAATGCACCAGACCCCTCCCCCCAATTGATGACCACACCCTTATGTCAACCCAAAACCCCTATATGCATAGTATAGATCCTTAGTTGTACTGTCTGGAAAAAAATAGAACCACATTCACGATAGCCACCATGATGGTTTCCATGTTGTAATGCAAATTAGCCATGAGGTCTTCCAGGGGGCAAACATTGGAAGAACATTTACATTTTTACAAAAATCAGCAAATTTCAAAGATCAAATTCAGTTTTTTGACAAATATTATCTCAGTTCAAAAGTTCAAAACCATGTGACTCATTAGCACAACAAACATGGCGGCTATGGTGGATATAGACAATTAGGAAAGATGGAGGGATTCTCATTCAAAAGGGGTAGGGGTGCATGGAATACCTTTAAGGGGTAGAAATTGGTAGTTGGGTACCGCTTAGTGTGATGTAATGTCGGAGCAGAAGTGACGCGGGAAGAGAGAGAGAGAGAGAGCAAGGGAGAGAGTGGGGAATACCCTTGTAAGAAGAACCTTGTGTTTTGAATTCAAATAAATACCAAGATAAAGACTTTATTGGAAATCTTCCCAATAGTAAATCTAAATCGACCTCCAATAAAGTTTCTTAAGGTAACCATAATTTCTGAAAAGGTTTTCTTTCCACTTAATGCTGGCGCAAAACTTTCCTGACGTTTGGCACATTTTTATAATTTCCCTGACCAAATACAAAATTCCCTGACAATTCCCTGACCTTGAAAACTTTCTCTGATTTTTCAAGGTCAGTGGGAACCCTGTAAAAGACAAGTACTTACTGGCAGCCTGTTGAAGTGTAGTTATAGAACCCGTGATTACATTCGTCACACTTGTCACCTCTAGTACTGTTCTTACAAGGACACTTGCCCGTATCGCCATCACACTGCATATCAGCAGTACCACTAGCATTACACTTGCATTCGACACACCCGTTACCAGTGTTAAAGCCATAATAAGTGTAGTTGCATCGGCTACAGGTTCTGGTGATGACACCTGGTCTACAGGGGCACTGACCTGTGACAGCATCACAGACTAGATGATGTGAACCAAGTGAGCTACATTGGCATGCTTTAAGAAGAAACATAATGGTTAGGTTAAGTATTGGTATGTAGAAAGTTCAAACATTTCATTAAAAGATAGACATTTATTTAAAATTATTTTTTTGAAATGCATTAAAATTTGCCAAATATTTGACATTTCTCTATCTGAATTTAAACACTTGGAAATATCTTAATGAATTTTTGAATTCTAAGTTTTGCTTGTCATTCTTGTCAAATTTTTATTAATATCCACTTTTCCAACTCCAAAAAGCCAATTAACCACTACTCCACTAGAAAAAGCCAGAAAAAAGGCATCAGCCTATAAAATAAATCTCAAATTGACACAATCCTATACTTGATATCCATTTTTTAATGAATTTAAAAATTCATAACTATATTTTCAAGTGTTTTATTGAAAATATTTGAATAAAAACACATAAAAAGTTTTATGGTATTCATTGCTATTGTTTTCTTCAGGTAAGCTGAGATCCACACACTGATTGTTAGTTGGCCCAGTTTTTTATGATAGCATTTATCCAGACCAGTTTTAAATGCTTCAAGTGGCTTTTATTGTCAGGCAAATCTTTTCCAATTTGTCTCAGAAGGGTAAAAAATCAACACAAGAAAGCATTTTGACAAACCATTCAGGTAATAAATAGATATATAACCAGGTAGTGGTATTAAAATGACACAATCATGTAAACATCCTACTGAGTTTCCTGGTTAGGTTTTACTGCTCTGTGTTGGACAGATATAACCTGGTATCTCTGAGGCTTTCGCATTTAGACATAATGAGTAAAGTAGAATTTTTACGGGTAAAACATGTAAAAGTGAAAAAAGCATGACATTTCGGCTATGCTTGTGATTCACACACTCACAATCCATCTGATGAAGGCTATCACAAGCATAGCCGAAACGTCATGCTTTTTTCACTTTTACGCGTTTTACCAGTAAAAATTCTACTTTACTCAGATATAACCTGACTGGTTTTGAATTCACTCAGAGCCCTCTGTATCACAGTGGAGTCCAAAACAAACAGAGTTCTAATAGGAATAAGAATGTCTTACCTGTACAACCCTCAGAAGTAAAGTTGTAGAAGCCTGGCATGCATCGGTCACATGATTGTCCTGTCACCCCTGGTTTGCACTGACACTGACCCCCTCGCTTGTCACAGGGAGTGTTTGGTATTGACCCAGTACTGTTACACTGGCATGCTGTGAAAAGATATAATTGAGCAATTGAAATGAAAAACTCATCCACCATAATGGTGGGCAATTCTCAGACCACAATTCCAAGATGCAAGCAATTATTTCCCTATCTTTCATGTTTACAGGGTTTTTCCACCTCTTTGGAAATCTGTTTCAAAGCAATTGAAAGGCCTGTTATACCATGAACCTTTGAAGACTTTCAAGGAGTTTAACCCTTTCACCAGTAGTTTCTTAAAGGCCAGTATTCAAATATGCCTATAACACTCTTAACCCTTAACATATTTTTGGTAAAATTTCAAAATCAGCTGGTGCTTGAGGTACTGTTAAGTTTCTGATGGTAGGTGCTGAAAGAGTTAAGGACACTACACAAATGCTGTTGGCTAATTATTAGGATGTAAATTAGTAATGAATTGAGTAAACCTGTTTCAAAAAATGGCTGTCGGTCAGGAATCTGAAATCTGAAATCTGAGCCAGACAATTTGTCAGCACAGGTCATTGCTCAAATGCTGTTGTTGTTATTGTGGCGGCGGCGGTGGTGGTGGTGGTGGTGTTTTATTTACCTATTTACTGATTACAGCAAACTACTAAAAGATAAAACATTCACTTTAATTTAAAAATAAATTCCCAGCTCATGCCCTCAATTCCTCTCAGTCTCAGATTTTCAGATCTCCAACTGATGGCTTGTTTTGAAATAGGTGTTATATTAAATAGAAAAATGTCAACTTACGTAGTGCACCATCCAAAACTTCTGCCATTACTGAGAATGTAACATTGTTACATGTTGGAAGACTGTCACTTGTAGATACCAGGGTAGTCGCATTCTCCCAGCAGCTGACAATAGTTCTTACATCAATCCCATGAGCATGACCCTCTCTTTCTGCTATCTTATAAATCTTAGTGTCTTTTATCTCAGGAAGTAGGATCAACGAGTCGAGTTTCACAGATGAATCTATGGCCGTGTTATTTGCAAATGAAACATTAAAGCTGTATTCTTGTCCCTTGCAGACATGAACATGGTTACTTGACCTCCAAGCTGTGCCATTACCCTTTTTGAGACCTCTGATTACAGAACTGTTAGACAGTGGTGGGCAGCCATCACTATTCCTACCAACTAACTTCACTGTCAAATCACCAACACTGTCTAAAACAGATGTGTATCTCAAAAGGATGTATGCTGTGAATGTTGCATTACTTTTGATATGGAAATTCACAAATTGTTCTCCAGTAATCTTGCCATAGCCTGTTCCAGTGAAGTACTTGTTCAGGTCTTCTGTGTTGGCTGTGTATTGGTAGGTACCCTTAACATCTTCAGCTTCGGCTTTGAAGTGGGTGAAACTACCTGTATAGAACCCTGAAGGTACGACAGTGCAGCGAGCACCTTGGATATTCCTCCTGCATTCACAAATTCCTGAGAAAAACAAATTCACATAACATATCATTTTAATTTTAACTGAAGTCTTGTGCTGAATTGAAAAAAATGTTGTCAGGTTCAAAGGCTAAATCATTGGAGATGTGACTGAGGGGGGATTTTGGGTAAACAATTAATCAGACACGTGTCGCAGTCATTGATGTAACTCTTGAACACTGCCTTCTTTAAGAACTTGAAGCAGTGTCAGAAAGTCACAGCAATGATGCCTTACACATGATTTGGACCTTATTAACTGTTTACCAAGAATCCCTTTTATTTTCACATTCTATAATTTAACCTTTTAGACCCAATTTTATAGCAAATTTATTTAGTTTAGTGCATTAAACTTCTTTCCACGTATGATATGATAGTGTTTTGTCATAATTACTTTCAACCAGTTTTCTTGGAGATTCTGAGGTTGTCAGTGTTTGCAACTTTTTGCAATGTTTGCAACTTTCTCAGATAAGGACTTTAAACCGTAGGCCCTGTCTCCCATCCCTTCCTTAACCTGTATATGGGGGACATTAAAAAAACCTGTTGAACTATTCGTATAAGAGTAGGGGATTGTCTCCTGGTTCAATGGCCTACCCCAATTTGGAGGCATAACATACTAATATTAATTATCTACTCATGATTGTAAGCTGCACGGCTGCCTGTGGCATCTTAATATGCAGCCTGTAAAGTCCTCCATGAACATTGATTGTAATTAAGCTCATTGAGACTTGCGTGAAATGCGCTATATAAGTACCCCATATTATTATTATTATTAACTTTTAATTGTTGGCTAAAAATTGATGGTTAGGGCTAGGGTTAACGTGATTGGAATAAAATCTTCAGATTAGCACAGGAAGAGGTTGTGTTACAAACAAGCTAAGTTGTGCTCTTTCTTTTCTTCTGTTACAACACATTTACTAATGCACATATAACCTTCCCAGTGCATTTCCAAATTTTTTACAGCCTTTTTTCCTGGTATATTTTAGACTTTGAATTCGAGGACGATTTGGGTAGGCTTTTTGTTTCACTTATTTTAAAAGAAAAACCAATAAGCAACCAATGTTACCGGTAATCAGTGAACAGTCAATAATGATGAGGGAGGTTGCATCCACAAATGCCTTCTGCATAATTTTAGACCTACAGATCAATTACTACTGAATTCCCTGAAGTGTTGGCAGCCTGAAAAAACCCCAATCCATCAGTTTTTATTTGGATCCATCAAAATGATCATGTGACTCTGCATACTTTTATGCATGAGGAATGTGCTAGTTGACCGGAATTGATTTTGAAATATCGTTGTAAATTGGGATTCCTGTGTTGTGACGTAATTGAAATTGGAGAAGAGACGTGATCTTGTGAATGTACAAGGGAAGTGAGTGAGAACAGTGATTAAAGAGAGTTAGAACAGTAATTAAAACTACAAGAAGTCCAAATATATCATAGTGATGTATTGTTATTGAATCATCTTCAGTACACTAGTGATATTTGGCACATGAAGTCTCTATATTAATGATAAATATGTCAAAATTTTCCATATTTGACTTTAAACTTCAGACTCAAACATCACCACCACACTCCATGTGCACAAAAGCATGCAATGTCACATGATCATTTTGATTGATCATTAAAGAGAGTAACAGAACAGTAATTAAAACTACAAGAAGTCCAAATATATCATAGTGATTTATTGTATTGAATCATCTTCAGTACACTAGTGATATTTGGCACATGAAGTCTCTATATTAATGATAAATATGTCAAAATTTT
>WUAP02062892.1:0-17800 GCA_015163945.2 Stichodactyla helianthus
AGCGGCGGAGCAATTCTGAAAGTGGGGGGGCTAGCTTAGTAAATCCCTTACCGGTTGATAGTAGAGCATCTATGTCATTCGCGTAAAAAGTGGGGGGGGGGGCTTCAGCCCCCCAGCCCCCCCGTCTGCGCCGCCCCTGTTAACAAAACCGTGTTTACTCTCATGCAAACACACCTCTCAGCTAATCATAACGCGCGTAATATCTAGTGTATTTTATAAACATAAATAGTACTTAATTAGCTTTGTGAGGACATCAGTTATCGGCCATTGATGCATAAGTATAGCATAACTGGCAAGGAGACCTCGACTAATTAGTCTTCCTCGCAGTCTCGATCGCAGTCGCTTTTGTGTCCTGACGCACTACTGATCAACCAGTGAGATGGTTTATTAGCCACCCTAAAGATTGCACTGCGTGTGACGGTGCCGATAGTGCCTGCAACGTTAAGAAAGGCTAAGGACTGGTTATGTATTTGACCCGGCCCCTTAATATTGTCTTTTTGCTGATAGCCCCTCACGCTCGTTGCAAAACCTGTGACCCCATAACCTGTGACATAAATAATGTCCGGCCCCTAAATACACATGTACACATCAACCAAGGTGATCTGAGGAAAGCGAAATAGCCAATCAGAGCGCATTTTGTGGTCAGCGAGGAAAAATCCATCCCATGATAACTTGCAATCGTTTGTTGATTTTGAAAACATGATGGTGCTTGTAAAAATGTTCAAAAGATAGTTTAACTGGACAAACTTCTTCATTGATCAACGTTCCAACAGTTAAGGTGGACTTTGAATCATTCACCACGAATTTCCGAGGACACGGGACACTTTGTAGCGGGCAAGGGCTCTATGGGATGGATTTTTCTTCGTCTACCGCGCCCGACGCCTGTCACATTTTAGAAATCACCTTTTCTTGTATATTAATGACCGATCGCTATTTGTTTTTAGAATATTGACAAGTGTCTGTGCGAAAGGAATACAAATGGTGACAATTGCGACAGATGTTTACCTCTGTATAACAACAAACCTTATAAAGTTAGACAATCTTGCGAAGGTAAAGTAGTCTTCTTTTAATGCGCTTATTACGGCCAATCCACAGGTAACCCATGCTGTGTTCATTCTGTTGAGTTACGCGATAGTTCTTTATTCACTTTGTATATTCACCGATGTTCACTTCGCCTTTTAAATGGGGACGCGTATTAGTAATACGCGTCCCCATTTAAAAGGCGAAGTGAACATCGGTGAATATTTACCGAGAAGAAGCCCCTATATTCAACTTATTTTCTGATATATTTGCAAACTAATAAAGGTCATATGAATTTACTTCCAGCATGCGGCTGCAGTAATCATGCAGACAGTTGTCATTATAACACTACAAAAGGTTATGGAGTCTGTGATAACTGTACCAATAACACCCTAGGGGATAAGTGTGAATCATGTAAGATAGAATACTACAGGCCTCAGGCAAACCTGTCTTATCCATGTTTAGGTAAGTAAGGGCCCAGGTCGCTATCACGCCCGGAATTCGGATTCTACAATCCAATATACGGAATCAGGAATCCGGAATCCGGAATCCTGCCAGGATGCAAAATCAAGGAATGGCTCTTGGATTCCAGACTTCGCGGGCGGCAGAGAGAGAGAGAGAGGAGAGACAGACAGACAAAGACTAACCAGAGTTTGTTCTAGAAGTCGAAATTCAGATGGCGGCTTTCAAAAATCCAACCAATCGAGAGCAGACATACTGTTAACCGTTTATTCTATTTGTCTAACTAGTGAAAAGAGATGAATAATTTCAACTTCCAGAACAAACTCTAACAGACTTCTTTCATTTTTTTCTGGAAGCGAGAAACGAACGACAGAATTTTACACCTGGGTTCACGAGGATAGTATTTTAAATTCTCAGATTGTTCCTGCTACGTCCAGGGATCCTTCGGTTTGTCGTGTCATCCAGTATCTGGACAATGCTCCTGTAAACCAAACGTCATTGGCAAACAATGTGATTATTGTGTTGAAAACTACTTCAACATCACTAGCGGTAGTGGCTGCTATCCTTGTAATTGTAACTCTAACTACTCCACAAGTTTACAGTGTAATGACGATGGTGTCTGTTCGTGTAAGCCTGGAGTTGGTGGAGCCAAGTGCACTCTCTGTAAAGACAACTTTTATAATCTAACTAATTCAGGTAAGGAACCGGTCATTATTTAGAGGGGGGCTGATGCAAATTAACCAGTCATGTGGCCTAGTGGTAGAGTATCCGCCTCATGACTGGGAGGTCACGGGTTCAAGCCCCGGCCGCGTCATACCAAAGACATTAAAAATGCAACATACTGCCTGCCAGCTTGGTACTAAGTATAAATGGTATGGAGTGGAAGTTAAACACACGGAGTCACCAGCAGACCAGCCCCCTGCTGTGGCTTTCACTACGTATGTAGCCGTGTGGCCTTAGGGCTACGGAAACGGAGATAGGCGCCGCCCTATACGTCACTTGGCGTGGGTAGGATTTAGCTTAGCTAGCTGATGCAAATAGGCTGTGGTGGTGGTGGTGGTGGTGGTGGTGGTTGGCGCGCCCCTCAAACGAACCTGTCAATCAAGACATATAAAAACAAAGACCCGTTTTCTGTTCGTCGTTCGCTTAATTTTTACGCGCGCTTCGCGCGAGACTTCTACTTCTTTTCTTGTAACGAGTCCAAGAGAGGTCGACTTTGAGCAAGTCTAACATACACGAAATACTCTCTTTCTGTGAATAAAAGCATTTCCTACTTATGATAGGTTGTGTTAAGTGTCCATGTTCTAACAAGACCGGTAGCTGTCATCCTGAGACTGGCGAGCTGTGCGCGGGATGGAAACAGAACACTACTGATACTACGATCACTACAGGTTCGCGGATTATAGGTGTGTATGTATTTATGTGTGTGTAAGTTTGTGTGTGGCTATAGTGTAATTGTAATATAAGTAGTAGAGAAAAATGTTCTATTATCATCCGTGCGTCCGCGTAGAACCTTGCGTAAGATATCGTTGTTGTACTTGGATCATGTAAAGCATTGTTCGATAAAAAGCCCTCTGCTCGCAGGGTATTGTTCGATATATTTAGAGTTTATTCGTTCATGCGCTTCCAAAGCCGCAATCTGAATCCGCCAATATAAAGGGTACTTAACTCACTGATCGATCGGTGCCTGACAATCTATTTACGGCTCACGACCTTGGACTAATTAAATTTTTATGAAATTGTTGCCTAAATTTCGAAATAGAAATTTGCCTGACTGAATCCGAACTTCGAACTTCGAACATCGACAACCCGAAATCGAATTCTCTCACTATATTCGGACTGATCAAAATAAACAAGGAAACAAAGAAACCAACGGCAAAGAAAAGATAAGACGAGAAAGAAAATGAGTACGACACATTTATCCATGTGGTTGAACCTCGTATATCCACAATCGATTAAAACATTCTCAAACCTTTCTGGTATTAAGTGATAGTTTAA
This sequence comes from Stichodactyla helianthus, assembly GCA_015163945.2. Lineage (NCBI taxonomy): Eukaryota > Metazoa > Cnidaria > Anthozoa > Actiniaria > Stichodactylidae > Stichodactyla > Stichodactyla helianthus. The sequence goes on from WUAP02062892.1 coordinate 3,481, forward strand.
ATACCGAGAACGGAGGCAATAGATAAGCCATATACATAGCCATAACCATATATACAACACGGCAATTCTCGAGAGAAAAAAGTGCGATAATAATATTTACATATTTATACATTGTCTTTTTCAGTAATAAGAGCATACGTAGATGATAATTACGTCATAGTGAATGCTTTGACTCATCCCACACAGAGGAGGGGATGCAAAGAGATCACCTGATGACTATTGATCTTACAAACTTTCGAGCCGGGGAGGGCGGGGTTGACAATAAGCCAAGGTCTCACTAATAATATACTGCTAAAAGAGTGGTCTTTGGGGGGCGTGCTTCACAATCCTGTCTCGGATACGTTGAGTTTGTAATGAACTCCTCATTACAAATTCAAGTGATGTAACTAGATACATCCGGGTCAATAACTAGATACATCCCTCATTAACGTATTCATCGGGATTTATCACAGATACATCCCGATGAATAACAACGAAAACCGTGTCAAGTATGAAATAACAAAGAAATGATACTTAGGAATGTCATAAGATGGATTAATATGTGGTGTACCGTATCCAGCCAAGATAGGAATCTGGAATCAATGAATCTTGTTTTCAGATAATCTTATATGGTGTGGAGAGAGAAACTGACAATAACAAGCTTTATGTCTTTGTTATTGCAGTAAGAACGATTACAGCGCTTTTCATAATTCTGCGACCTACCGACTCCAGACTTCTGGGCGGTGTCGGGCGTTTTGGCTTCCGTCAATCAAAGTTTCAACAGTCTAAGTTAGTAATTATTTTGATTGACGGAAGCTAAAACGCTCGACGTCGCCCAGAAGTTTGGAGTCGGTAGGTCGCAGAATTATGAAAAGCGCTGTAATGTATGCGCATCAAGAGTTTCAAACTACGCATCGGGTACATGATGAAAAATTGAGACCAAGTGTCGTAAGATATGCTATATTTGATTTGGATTTAGCCGATGGTATGTGAACTTGGATAGTTCACATACCATCGGCTAAAGAAAATCGCGCTTATTTTTCAACCAACGGTCTCACTTTTCAGCACTCGAGCATGCGCGGCTTATAGCAGTGCTTAGCGCGGAACTCTTGATGAGTGTACATGTGTTTTCGTTAGACCAGTGATAAGCAATCGGCTGACGTTCCCCAGATTGTTTCACACTAAGCCAACGAAAACTGTTCAATGTACTTCTAAACAACTACCTTTTGAAACATAAACAAGATCGTGATACCCACTTTATCGAGCGCATATCACTGCCTGTCGGCAAACCCCAAAATAGCATGAAGCATTTCATGGGGACGCTGAAAATGAATTAGCTTTGATAATTTCAAATATTTGTTTTCTCAACAGGGAGTCTGATTCTTGTGTCAGGATGATCGTTTTTTTTTTTTTCTTGCTTTGTTTTTTCCTTTGCATTTTTCTTGCAGATACACTGAAGTACTAGTCCTCATCTGCGCGTCCCGTCCACACTCACTGAAGATCTGGGAAAGGGAAGAGGGTGTTGAGGGTGTCTCTAGGTGTATCTAGGACAACTTTACGGAGCCCCTGAGACGAATGTTGAATAGGGGCTTTTCCTGACAAACTGTTCCCGCCCGCCTTTTTTCGTATCCGTGATCTAAAATTATGAAAGTAATATCTTGAATTATCAGTCTTATGGACCGGACCGTCTTGCGCTGCGCTTATTTGACGCTGTTAAGGTGAAAAGATCAAGAATTCAAAATATTAAAGCGACAAGCTTGTAGTCTTGAAAAAACGATATTTAGTAACGCTTTTGCTATGCAATCAAACAAAGAAATGCCAATCTTTTTCATTGTAACGTCTCTTGATTTATGACAGTTCAAAAAATTCTTTTTTAGGTCCGTGACGAAGTCCAACTGGTCACCTGTGATTGAAGAGAGCCCGTCCGTTAACAGCGGTATCACCATCCAAATCATCAACACAATCATGGCGGCCGGTGTCAGTCCTCTCACATATACCTTACTTCTAATAGCAATTTTCTTTACTTTACGGCCTTGTCAGGCTCGTTTATACTCCGTACACGACGATATAATCCTTTTAGATAATAGTACAATACATAGTGTTATTTATGATAGCCCAGTAGCGTGGATAGTTGAGTTTTATTCAAGTTGGTGCGGCCATTGCCAAGCTTTTGCTCCGACATGGAAAAAAATCGCTCAAGTCGCGAGAGGTAAGACACTTTATAACTTCTCTTTTAATTCACTTTTAAAGCTTCTTTAAATTCGAGCTTATTGGGCTTGTATTGCTATTGTTTTTGGGACATTTCTGGGCTTCGGAAGTAGGAGAATGAGTGTTAATTTTATTTTTCTTTTGTGGCTGAACTTGACTTTTTCGTTTCTCTTTTCGAACTGGTATCTTGTTATTTATTCATAACATTCCCTTTTGTTGTTTAGTATAATTTTCCTTCCTAATCAAAGAATTTTTCATCCAAAACGTCCTCGGGAATTCTTTCTTTTTAACCTTAAATCTTAAGCGTTTTGTTTTGCACAGAATCATAGGGGTTTGATTCTTAAATTAATGTTAACGCGTAGTTTGTTTTGATGACATATTTTCCTCAATCCTTCACGGACTATTTTTTCCGAAACATATAAGTTTAAGTACGAAAAATTGGATTTTTGTATTTTGTAATAAGAGACAAATTTTTTTGGTTTCACAGAGGTATTAAAATTTTAAGGGGAAAAATGGCATTGCTTTTGTAAACACGAATTATTTTATTTAGATAAAGACGATAAAAACCTTAGTGATATTTGATTCCAAGTGGTTCAAAGACATGCTATACCTCACGTATCTTATACCTGTCTACACTCTTGATCTTGACACGTCTTTAAGTCTGTTATCAATTTTTCTTCTTTTTCCTCTTTCTAATTTTTATTTTTCCTGATAAGAAATATAGAGAAAAATAAGTACTAAAATTTTTGTTTCATTTTTTTTCATTTCTTTTCCCTCAACATTTTTTCATTTCATTTATGATGCTGCTAAGTTGTACAGCTAAAAATGAAAAATAAAATAAGGATTGTTGATTGTCACATTTATTCTGAAACCTCTTGTCTTCTTACCAAAAGAATGAAAAATTAAAACTGTTTTTGTTTGTGAATTTTTTTAACAATGTCATTTTGATTTAATAGAACCCAATTCAGAAACAACTTTCCTTATTGATTGTATGAATAACAAAAGATAATTTATCATGCTAGTTAAAAAAAAAGAAAGTTTCGGCATCTTAATTGAACAGCTATTCAAAATTATTATAAGAAATTCTGTGTAACTTATTCACTAATTTTCAGTTAGATACTAACAAGAAAAATTATCCCCAGAGAATTAGACTATTCTCATGCAGATTATATCTTACCATTTGTAACACAAAGGCCCTATAGTATTTCTAAAAAACTTGTGATATTTGTTTGCTAATTTTGGCATTTCAATGGTGATTTTATAGCCTGTGGAACAGCTGCTGTTTTAGAACTTTTCTTGTCTTGATTTTAATTTTAAGCATAAATTATTGACTGTCATTTATAAGTCAGTTTGAAGTCCTATATTATAATGCATACAACATAACTTTACATGGGGATTATAATTCAAAGCATGAAGCATTGCCTAGGTGATAATGATATAGGAAAACTATTCAGATATAAGTGACATAAAGAAATGAGATTTTTTCTCACTCTTTTCTATTTATTTTGTTTCCATTTTTCATTTTTTCATCAGATTGGCAAGCTGCCATACAAGTAGCAGCCCTAGACTGTGCCGACGAAAGAAACATGCAAACATGTCGTGACTTTCAAATAGATGAATATCCTACTATCAAAGTAAGACATGGTGTGCTTTGGTAATGGAGGTTGTGGTAGATCTGTCTAGTTATTCACATGCACCTGTACCAATATGTTGATGGATAGACTGGTTTTATGTTCTTCAAATGACAATCACTTCATGTAAAACTCTGTGTGTTGAAAGTAAAGTAAAATTTATATTTGACAGGGGTCATTAGATTGATAAATTGTTTGTGTGTGTGTGGTGGGGAAGGGGTGGGAGGGGAGGGGTGGGTAGACCAGTGATCATCATGTTCTTAATTATTATTTCCATTTGATTCCAACCTATTATTCTATTTTTATTTCACAGTTTTTCAATGCATCAGAGCGTGACAGAAAAAACTTAGGCAAAAATTTTAAAGGTAATTACCATTTATTACTGTAATCCTCTTTAATTGTTTCTGGTATTGCTGTAATTTGATTAGTATCTCAGTTGAGGTTTCTCAAGAGAGTGAAAACACCCAGCTGAATTAATGAAGAGTTTGTCTTGGTAGCTCCAAAAGAAAAAAAATTCAAAGTTTTGATAATTTCATCAGTTTACTTTAATGCAGTCTTATGTTTCCTCTGATCCAATGTCTTTTATGTCTTGACAGCTTATACTAAAGAAGACAAGACATTCATAAACTTACTACACACAATGGTAGATGTTGTAGAGTCACAGAAACATCTGTCTGATCCACCACCTAACTTTACGCCGTGCACGTAAGTATACAGCTATTTTAAAAAAAGGTTGAAAGAGTGAATGATGATTGCATAACCAAAAGGATTTCTGGGACAATAAGAATTTCTTCATTGTGAAGGCTTTAGATAGGGAGTATGGCTCATTCATCTTGTGAATTCTCAAAAAGTCTCGCTGGTGATTTCACCTTACCAATCACTGATTGCCTATACATCAATTGCCCTTTATTTTTTTAAATGTTACTTTTGCATGGGGTTGGAGTAAATAATACATAGAGGGGACCCGAAGGGCCACAATTTTATTAATAAATGTTTGAATATATCTTTTAGCTGTAATGGGGTGTATATTTGTCTTCTTGTTTCTTCAAAACACAGGGAAGAATACGTCCGTGAATTTGAAACTGGCAAATCAAAGTTTCAAACTTTATTACTCATTTTTGAAGAGCCTTATTCGTACATTGGTAAAGAGGTATGTATTTCATTTCTTTTCCTGTGGACACCCTGTGGTGTTACAGCCTATACCTCCCCTCCCCTATAAGAAAATAATTCTCGCAGTCAGAGATCTTCCTGTCTCTCTACTACTTGCTGTTATTTCTGACCACAGAACTTTTCATAATTCCCTCTGTGGAGAGTAAGAATTTCATAACTCCACTACAACCTCCAAGACTTCCATCACACATTCAGCCTCACACCTCTACAAGACTTCTCAAGATAACGTAATCCCCTCAATTTTGAATAAATGAAAGCCTCTGTATTTATTTTCTACAGCTTGCACTGGATATGATGAAGTTTCCAGAAGTAGATGTGAGACGATTTACAGATAAAAAGGTGAAAATCAATCTGAAGTTTTTTGTCTCAAAGTGATTCATGTACTGTTTAATATGAGCAGGAGTATTTTATCAGGTTTAAAACACGAGACGTAGCCAAGTGGTTTTAGACCCAATAAAACATGATCTGTGAGTTTTAATTGAATAGCTTAAAAAATGTCTAGGTGTATGTTCTCAGGTTCTTCTGAATTTTTTACAAATGAACCAAGTTTGGCATGGAAAATCCAAGTTAAAGTTAAATTATACAAATGAAGACAATATTTTATCAGATTTAAAACCTCCTCCACAGTCTATGATTTCTGTTGTGTTCCCCTCATTAATTATTCATGAGTTTTTAAAGATGAATACTAATACAAAACTCCTGGCAGAGAATTTTGGATGTGTGATCTCCCACAATAGAACATTATAGGAAAATTCACTGGATGACGGGGAATTCCACGTTGAATTTTGTGAGAAAAGTGATATCGCACGAGTTGCAAAGTTTATAATTATAACATCATAAGATTCTATTTTGTACAGGGAATCCTGAGAAGAACTTTTACTTTTTGTCACTTAGGTCTTACTTTATTGTGTCCCTCTTTCCTTATAGTCACCATTACTAGATCGATACAGGGTAAGCGTGAAGAGATTCCCTGTTTTAATTAAGCTTGAACGTGATGGACGTCTACGAGAACTTTCAAGGTAATCTTGGACAAGTTAATTGCAAGTATGCTAGATGCAAAACATACCATAATCTATGCAAGACTGTGGAAACATATTGACTTTTGGATTTTGTATGTATGTGAAATGTCTGTGAGTTTGGGTATGTTTCTGTCCTGCCTTTTGAATGGCTCAGAGTGGCTCTACAATGTAATATAACATAATACATGGCTCAGAGTAGCTGCATGGAATTTAACATGATTACAGTACGATAATATATAATTTACCGTAACACGATGCACTGTAACACAGTGTAATATTGTAGTATAATTTATGTAAAGTTACAGACTGCAGTGGTGCACAGCATGCATCAAAAGGAATCACACAGTGTTACAACAAAACATTAGGTTTTGTATTAAAAACAATTCATAATATTTTAAAGGATGAAAAGAAATCATGCAGAGTTTAAGAAAGCATTGCACAGCTTTTACTTCAAGGCCAAGAGCTTCCCACACATAGAGGCTGTAGAAAAAGCAGTGGACCATTACACCAACTTACATCATCAGAAATTAAACAATGAAAAACATACTGGAAGCAGGTAGGGATATATGGGGTTCAAAATAGCAGCTAGCAGCTGGCAGTGATTTTTTTAATCAAAAAATTGGAAAAAAAAAAACCTTTGGAAATAGGAAAAGCCTAGGGAATCAAGTATATATCAAATTGAAAAGTTTTTACCATTTTTGAATGTTTATCATGCAGTAGCATTGGTTCAAAATTATATCTAAAACTGAGGGAGCAGATTCAGAAAGAAATCATACTAAAGGGGAGGGAGCAAGAGGAAAGATCCAGAATGTATCCAACTGTGGAACTGGGGCAAAATCTAAGGTGGAGAGGGTACAGATACAACTAAAAGAGAGGAGGATCAAAAATGGTGGATGCAGTTCCAGAATTAATACTAAGAAGAGGTGGTTTTAATTTGTCTTCACAGTTCAGAGGTGTATATGTTGGACATGGTGAGTGGTCTTTCATTCATGATTTGGAATGAGGTTCCCAACAAGCATGTGATCAAAGGCAAAGCTTACATAGCCTTGAGGAACTTTGTTGGACTAGTAGCAGAGGTAATTGAATATAGTTGGTCTAATTTCATCTAGTTGTCCGTGTATATTTTGTTTCTGTCAGCAATCTATCAGTCATCCACCTGGCCAGGTCTCTGTGTGTCTTCCTGTCATTCTGTATTTCTGTGATTATATTTCAAATATAGAATCAGAAGTAAACTTCTTGCCTTTTTGTATTTCAGTGTTTTCCAGGCAAGCCGAGCTTACGGCTGTTTTTCAGTAAGCTGCACACACATCTGTCGACCAGCTTGTTTGGTAACAGAATGACATCAGATTCCTTCCTGGGTCTGGCCAACAAGATACAACAGGTAATATCCTTAAAGTGAAAGTAATCAACTCATACATCAGGGCCAAAAACAATAAGCAAAACCCTGACAACTGAAATGAATGCTGGATTGCCTTGTAATTTATTTAAATCAGACTTATTTCTAAAGAACTGAGTGTGATATGTGAACACTTAATGAAAATGTTTACGGTCCATAAATTTGTTTTATGGAAATATTTCTGATTTGAATAAATTATAAGACAATCCAGCATTCATTTCGGTTGTTACTAAGCCTCTTGCTTATTGTTTTCTGCCTGGACAATGATCTCTGGAATAGGTTTATATAGACTGAGGTAGTAAGTGGGAGTTCCTTGTAGAGGACTGTGAGATACAATAGACTCAGAGTTAATCCTGACAGTTGTAAAATAGCCCATTCATGGCTAAAATCATATATGGTATTGTCCATCTGCAGCCTCATCATGCCTACCTGACCAAGAAGCGGAAATGGCAAGCCTGTCAAGGTAGCCAGCCTCAGTACCGTGGCTATCCTTGCTCTCTGTGGACCCTATTTCACACATTAACAGTCAATTGTGGGGCTAAAAGCAAGGCTAATAAAGATGATGATGATGATGGACTAAGAACACTGAGTTACATCCGAGACTACATCAAGAACTTCTTTGGTTGCACATATTGTGTCAAGCATTTCACAAAGATGGCAGCGAATATCGAAAATGAGGTCACCAGCCATGATGATGCAATTTATTGGCTGTGGGAGGGGCATAATAAAGCCAATAAGCGTCTCCATGGTGATCCCAGTGAAGACCCATCCCATCCCAAGATCCAATTCCCATCCAACGACACTTGTGAGGACTGCCAAGAAAAGGATGGTTCTTGGAAGCGTGCTGTTGTGCTGCAGTTCCTGAAAAATCACTATGGTGTGGACAACATTAGAATCAAGCCTCCTGCCAATGTACCGGCCGAACTGGAGGACGCAGACCAAGTAAGAAAAACAGAGGCCACCTTCTTGGCCACAGCCTTTAGCTTGGGCTTGACTAAATATGATACCAGCTTATGTCTTGTGGTGTATACAGCTATAGGGCTAGTGTTTGTGGCTATGTATGTGTATTTTATACGCAGGCGCAGAAGAAGACCTTACAAATATCACATTCATACACCATGAATAACATAATTTATACCCTTGAACGATGTTACAACTCATAATTCAAGTTTTATTTATTCTGGAAGGGCACGGGAAGCCCAAGTTTGACATATTACCTGCAATGCAAGTTAGAAATGCAATATATAGCTTAGGCAAAGAAGACATGATGCGAAAATGATAGTGCAAGTAGTTGATGAGACCCTGTTGTAGAAACAAGAAATAATTTGAAGATGACAATTGAAAATGTCAAGCTTGGAATACCTTCAGCAAAGCAACAAACCCCTTGCAGCACGTCAGAATGCAGCTCAATCTGGGGACAAAACAATGGATTCTAGCTCTCAAGAGAGCAAAAGTCTTTTGTTTTGTCCCCCAGATTGAGCTGCTCTGACGACATGTGCAATGGGTCTATACGGTAGGCCATTTGCATGATGGTGTCATTTTTCTGCCATTACCACAATGCTTTATCAAAATGCTTTCTTGTTCGGATTTTTCTACTCTCCTGAGAATAAAGCCTGGTCCTCACTAGCAACATAAGCAATAAGCATAAGCAACATATGCAGACTCAGTAGTGTACTGCTCATTAACGGTGCTTGTCTTTTCTCACACCTCGGTGATCATAGACTCCTTCGCATCCGTTTCTGGTGGCTCTGTTTTTTTGAGAGCCACCGGAAACGGATGCAAAGGAGTCTACGGTGATCAATGCAATACTCAGTCTGCGTATGTTGCTTATGCTTATGCTTATACCACTAGTGAGGACCAGGCTTAAAGAGACATTTGGTAAAATTTGCCTGACAATAGAAGCCACTCAAAGTATTCTAATCTTGGTGGTAAATTACGCCATCATGCAAATGGTCTATTATGGCCACTATCACGTGGCGATAAGTAATTAGTTATATAAAATTGAGAAAAATATTTTCCATAGCTTCTAAAGAATAACAGATTTATTTATTTCCCTATAATTACTTGATGTTGGGATGTTTCCTTGGGAACCCAGTGGTAGTTCCTATTGCTTAAATCTCACCTCTAGGAAACAATAGCCCTCTTTACCTTCGTATGCAAATTGCCCATTTCAGACCATGTGAAATTCTCTTGGGAATTGTTCTTTTATTATGAAAATGTTAACCTATCAACATAAGAAAGAATTAATTCCCCAGAGTGACGTCACATGGTCTGAAATGGGTAAACAAACAACGAAGGTAAAGAGGTTTATACCTTGGTCATTCTAAGACTTGTTCTTAAAATTGAATTCGTAATTTTTAAATTCACAATAGACTTGTATGCAGGAATGAAATGACTTTTGAGAGAATACTCCAGTTTCGAGTTCTCTGTTGCTCTGTGTTAGCCTCATTTTTGTATTTAGAATATTCATGTCTTTTATTGAAAGTCAGTGGAATTCCAAAGTGTTTGTATTGTTGAAGGGGTGTGTATTCTTTACTTTATTGTTGGTATTTGTGAATATTTTCACACTGAAATGAGGCTAACACTGAGAACTTGAAACTGGAGTATTACAAACAGAGATTGTTTTCCAGGGATTGTTTTCTTGACAAGTTTAAAGCAACAGGTACTACAACAAGGTTCCCAAGGATGCATCCTTTCCATCACACAGCAAGTCCACTTATTTTTCTACATCTCAAGCACAAAAATAATTTGTGTAAATTAAGTGTAAAATTGTAGAGAACAAATATAAACCTTGAGATACAAAAAACTATTAGAATTTTATTCAAATTGAATTTTAAAAAATAGGAAAATGAAAAGTGTGAGAAAACTGAAAGTCAGATATGTGATGGACATATTTGCAGAGCATATTTTCAGAACAAACTAACAATTCCATAAAAAAACAAGTTTATCAGTCTTCATAATTGAATAAATTAACAATGAATTTTTAATAAAGGTAAAATCTATCTTGTACCATAGATGCACAACTCTGATGCCAGAAATTGACTTTACGATTCTTTGTTAACTACAATAATGATTCACATTCTATGAATGTCTTATTCATCAGCAAAACATTGCTAATAAAAATAAAAATCCTATATTTTTGTAAGATAAGCAAAGCAAAAATGCACCTCTAAGGTAAAAGGCTCATAGCATAGAGTGGTTTTCATTAACCCATGAAATACACTTTAGCGTATTACGCTTTATTACACTTCTGTTCTTTTGTTTTTCATTGTGTCTATCTGACTATTACACTCTAATTAGTACACTTTGTTTCACGGGTTAATGAAAACCACTCTTGCATTACTAGATACACAACTTGCCACATTTGGTAAACTAATTATAATTAACAACTTTGGAAGAACTATTCTGAGTGAACAGGTCTAGAGTGATCAGTGAAGTAAAGTTCTTATCATCATGGCATTGCCCAAATTTAAAAATTTTTAGGTTATATTTTCATTGATGCATTTTTGATCAAGGCTAAATTTTTTGCCTTAAACAACAGGGCAAGAAGAATGATAAGAGCCTGTAACAGGATAATTAATTGAAACTGTATTTATGTTGAATAAATTTTATCAAATCAAATTGCCCAATAACTTCATTATTGATTTGTTTTCCTAACATCTGTTTGATTTGCTCCAGGAATTTGCAGACTACTTCACACGCGAAGTAAAGACCAGCGCGAGAAATGAGGACAATCCTGAGGGTGGGCACCCTGCGCCAGATCCATTTATGGAATCTCTATGACGTTATCACCATGACAACTTCATGCCAGCACTTTTGTGTTCATAAATATGACAGTATCGTTACCACTTGCCCATGAATGATGATGTCACTTGACAACAACTGACCTTCACTAATTATCTACAATATATGGCATCAGTAGCAGAATGTATTAAGTAAAGAAAGACCTGCTTTACTTATACAGGATCACTATGACAATGTAATAATGACAGATCCCTGCACTACTTATCCTTACACAGGAGTATCACTATGACAGTGTAATGATGACAAACCCCTTTCCTCCTTTTACAGGATCACTCTGACAACATATTGACTACGAACCTGTGCTACTTATACAGGATAATTATATCAACTTTATGGCAACAGACCCTTGTGCTAATTACACAGAATCATTTCAACAATGTAATGTCGCCAGACCCCCATTGATACTTACATGTATCCTTATGCAGGATCACTATAACAACAATGATGACAGAACCCTGCACTACTTATTCTTATACAGGAACACTATGACAACATAACAGACCGATGTGCTACTTATCTATATACAGAATTCAACATTATGACTGAAGACCCTTGAGACATTCTTATACAAGATCAATATGATGTAATAGCTTCAGACCCATGCACTAATTATCCTTATACAAGATCACTATGACAGCATAATGAGGACAGACCTATACTACTTTATCATATTATATGGTATCAATTATGAAAATTATGACAGACCTGTACTATTTATGCAAGGATAGAATTACTATTACAGGGCAGTCACCATGGCAACATAGCTGTGCTTCATTGCTGCAACACAGTTAAAAACTTTACCGTAGGTAACAGAAGTAAAAATTATGGGCATGAAGAGTTGTATGCTGGTACTATCATAGATGTTTCAACAAATCATCAGTGTTTTGATAATAAATGGCATGTTATAGTAAATTATTGACTCTTGATTAGATGGCTGGACCATTACAAGTGAAAAAGTTACATTGCAAATGTTCAAAGAAAGAAATAGCCATCAGGAAATTGGAAAATGTTCAGCCAGAAAATTAATCTTATGAAAAATCTTGGAAACAATGTCTATGAAACAATGCATGAAAAATTGCTTACCTATAATCATTAAAGATTGAGACAAATAAACAACCTTCACCCTAAAGAGAGTAGAGTCAATGCTTGTAGTAATGGGTAAGGGAGAGTACTATGTACCAACAATTCAAGCACTTTTATTGGATAAAGTGCAATTTTCTGCCTTTTGATTGGCTAAAAAAGGAAGCCAATGGAATGCTACAGTGTCGGCACAGTATAAAAAGACAAAAGGAAGATCAATGTAATGGCTTGTTAGGTTTCCAGAGTATGAGTGTAAAGTTCAAGGAAGAGATGAATAAACCCAAAAGTAACACTGTATCAAATATATTTACAAAAGTCTTTTGTGCTCATTGGGTTACATTCAAATCAATGCTGCTGTTGTGTGCTGTGTGCTGTTATGATAGCTATTTTTCTATTATTAGCTATTAAAAGTTTTAGTTTTTACCAGAGATCATGCCTTTTTTGCCCATTTTGCTCTGTACTTCAGCTGGTAGTATAAAAATATGCCAGTGAAAGTTATCCACACCTCTAGGGCATAAAATAAGGTATTCTGTTGGGTTATATATATCTGTTTGATTTTATATCTCATGTTCTGTTGGAAAGACCTAATACTCTAAAAAACTGTCTGAAATGGAGAAAAACTCTGGCCAAAGCAACACATCTCTATCCATGGGCTTTTTATGTCCATAAGTATTCAATCTATCGTTATTGAACTATTTGCTAAAGTGACACATTTAGTTTAGAATTTGGGCTACCTGTGGCATAAGAACACAGCTATCCCAAGGACTGTCAATTATCTTTTAGCTGACCTATTTCACAATATTAAATTAGGTACATGCCATATCTTATTTATAATACAGTGGGAGATAAAGCAGTCATTTAAACCTTGGGCTACCTGTGGTACACTATCTTTAGGGTCCTGTCAGATGACCACGAATCAGGGCCCTTGGGGTACCCAGGTCATTGATGACTTCCAGTGACTTGGTACCTATAAGACATAAACTATGTTAGCAAAGCAAAAGTGCTGAAGAATAACAAAGAAACTTTTTGCTCCAGCAGTAAGGTGTCAGTAAAGAGTCATCATTTAGCAATATTAGCTTACCAAATGACTCCATTTGCTTGTTTAAGTAACCTTCAGCAACTTTCCCATACTGCTGTAAACCATTAACAACTTGACAAATTTTGTCGACCTGCATAATGAATGAAAGGAAACAAGATGTAATATGTATGACAACAGACAGTAGGGTAACAATGTTGACCCATTTCAGAACCATATCTCTTGAGTATTATTTCTTTACTTGAAATTCATACAGTGCAACGCTCCAAAGTATGACCACCATTAATATATTCAAATACTTTAAAACACGAGCTTTCTTATGCGTTACAGTGCAAAGCGCAAAAGTGTGACCATACTTAATGTATTCGCATACTTCTATGCACACTGCTTTTGTATGTTAAACTGACACAGTCGATGAGAAGCCGTCTGGATTTTCCAAATAAGGTGTTTGGCAGCAAAAAGTCCATGCACAAAACTATCCGAATACATGAAGAGTGGTCATACATTTGAGCGTCGCACTGTAAAATAATACATTTCAATGAGAAGCTGTTTGAAGTGCATTTGGAAGCAAAAACCCCAATCACAAAAGTATATGTCAGAATATATGAAAAGTGGTCATAATTTTGAGCAGTGCACTGTAAGGAAGTCAATTCATAAATTTTTGTACCAGTGACTTGAAAAATAATTCAGTTAAGGAGCAACATGTGGCTTGAATGAATGGAATCAAACACATGTCATGCTAAATGTAAATCAGTTCTGGCTCACCCTCAGTAGTGTAGTCTGTTTGAGGTTCTCCCTCTGTTCTGCCAAGCTTTTGAATGAGGGTTTTCCTGACAACAGCTTGTGTTGTGATGGTGAAAGAAAGTCTGGACATTCTTCTTTGTTTCCACTTGAATCTATGTATTCTTGTTGCTCCCTGGAAAAATGAATGAATGAATGAATGAATGAATGAATGAATGAATGAATGAATGAATGAATGAATGAATGAATGAATGAA
>WUAP02063003.1:0-14680 GCA_015163945.2 Stichodactyla helianthus
GTAAATGGTTTCGCCCTGCCATACGACGCTTCAGCAATCGATGTCTGGATGTATGGTCCCAAATTAATCAATTAAAAAATGAAAGAAAAATCCAGAATTCCAAGATCCATATTTCGGAAAATGAGAAATAATCTTCATTTTCAGTTAAGAAATCATGACTTTACACAAACTATAGCAATATGCAAATTAACTAATGGTACTGTTAGTGCCCAAAGCCTGTAAATCGGAAATCGGTTTAAATACATATATGAACTCATTGTCAATGTAAACATTTTCTCTCCTTCCTTCAGGCCACACCCACTTCATGTTCGACCCTACGAAAACTTAAAAGTTGAATAACAACGAAATCAAAAACCCTCGTAAAATTTTGATTTGCGAAGGAAAAAGGCACACTTGCTAGTCAAGGAAAGTTTTGTGGCTATCAAACCTGTGGCCCTCGTTTAATTGGAGCTCGAGGGCCGCAAGTTTATTAGTGGTATCACTATTTAGCGTTACCCTCATTAAATAAAGTTTGATTTGATTTGATTTGATAATTCAGAAGTTCATTTTTGTTGCAGTGAGGAGCTTTGATACCCGGAGAGCCCGGAGAAAAATCCTATAAGTACAGGAGCTAGAGAACCAACAAACAAAACTCTACTCATGAAGCAAATGTGCATGGTAAACTAACCTGAGAAACTAAAGAACATGACGAGGGTTGCCAAGGTTGATTCTAGCACTACAGCCGTTAAGCTTCTATTGGCCAGTTCTTCAGCCAAACGATCCTGTGTACTGTTGCTTGGCATGTCGGACCTGTTGTAAAAATCGTTTATCAACTGAGTTTCGTTTGCTAGAGCTGCGTAAATTTTACAATGTTGTTCCTGTTCCGTGTGCTTGTATTTTCATTAAGAACATTAATATACCTAAATTTGTCTTTTCGTTACGTTTTCACCACATTCCATAGAGTGGTCTTCATATGAGTGGGAAACGTACAGTCAGCACGTACACGGCACGGTATGCCGTTATAAGATTGAAGTGAATTCCCATTGTTTTTGGGTGAATCATCCAATCACAGCGCATAGTTACCGTTACAGTAAAGTACGGTACCGCTAGAAATTTCCCTTAGACCATTTCTCACTCATGTAAAATCTGCTTTAAATGAAAGGATGAACTGTTTGTATCAGAAATGGAGATTTTTAAAAAACAAAGCGCTATCGTTTTTTATTATATCCACATCCACAGACATGAGCAATCGCGCGCTCTGATTGGTTCCTCTACTACTTGGATATCAGCTCATATCCCGTGAGTAGAGAAGTAAAACAGAATATTTTTTAAATACAGATATTCTGAAGTAGAGAAATTTGGCAAAGAACTGGTATGTGTATAATAAAACATACCGATTTCTTGAAATCTGGTAGAAGTACAATCATTTATGCAACAAATGTAGCACAAAAAGACCACACACAGACGAAAAACTTTGAATAGTTTAGCGTATTTCTTTACAAATAAAACTTCAGAATATCTGTACTTAAAAATATTCTGTTATTAAACAAAATGGCGAACCGTTTCGCCGACGTTATTTTATTTTTTAAACTTGAAAATAATTACAATTCTATATTTTTCACAATCCAGTGGAAGTGGACATGATAAAACAATTATTCCAAGAAATCGAGTCGTACATGGCCGAGCGAAAACACAAGTCTTTCGTGTGGACGAGTACAACTGTAAAATTTCTCTTACGGGCGCAGTTTTCTTCTTAATTCAGGGAAAAAAACATAAAGGACTCAATAGTGTAGAACGCATAAAGACCGCGATAGATAAGTAGTACTGGCCTTGGGCTTACTAGATCAGCCTGCGAAAGTCTTTTTGTAACTAATGGCACCAGTCTCTGAAAACAACATCTGTAAGAAATTTCCTTAAACTTTCTGGTACTGAATCTTACTTACCTTGAGTAAAAGAAGTCTGAACGTTGCCCTCAAAAAATGGGTTTGTAGTTCAGTTATGCCGGAGAGAGATTACCTTGTAGCAGTCGATCTGTTAAAACCAACTGAATTGTCGATATGAATATTGTCCAGAAACGACAGATGCATCAGTTGGTTTGGAGAGGTAAGTTTATACACGGGAACTGGCTGTGTTTAGATGCAAACTAAGAACCTGATAAACTCACAGATCCCATCTAATATCTGATATTGGTCTCAGTTGATGTAGTCAGTTTACGAAAAGAGCATTGGCTGCACACACGCTGATTTTGTTTAATCTTCAGCTTTTCCCCCTATTGCTACCAAGGTTGTTTCTCAACAATAACCCTTCAAGAACTTCTTCGCAGACTTGTAAATAATAGATAGAGGTTTTATTGTGTGCATAAAAGAATGTAAAGACACCACAGGGACCTGAACGCTACATGATTTCACCGATATTACTAGTGGCAGATGAGTTTTTATTTACTTTTTGATGGCTGTTGTGGGTTCTATCCACAGCTAGACCCGAGTATTTACATCTGAAAGATATATTAGTCCCCCATTTATTTATTTCAGTTCATTTATTCGTCCATCCTTTATTTTTTCTTTCTTTCTTTTTTTCCCCTTCCTTTCTCTCTTTTTCTTTTATCACTAATCTTTTTAATAAGCTTATTCAAAATCCACCCAGATCAGGATAGATCAATACTCTAAAGAACTGTTGCTTTACTCGGCGCGAAGCAGTACTAATGTAGAGAGATCATATCTTAATGCACATTGGAGTTTGGCGCTGACTATACATTATCCTAAACATGAATCAATAATCTGCACCTAAAACTTACACGTACGTGTCAGAGATTCTTATCTTGCAGCCGCAAATAAGAGAATTAAAAAGAACTCAATATAAAACTAGTGATGGTTGAAAAGACACGTACTTAGGAGCTGAAAACTTACAACAAGAAAAGGAACTTTTCTATGGTTACAAATATAAAAAAATTGTTTCAAACTTCTTTAAAGAAAACTTCTCTGCAAGATTATTATTAGGTTGGAATTAAAATAGCTACTTGCAAGTACACGCGACTGAGTTATTTTCTTTAAAAATCAAATCGTTTCTATTAACCGGTAAAGCCTCTATTAATGCTTTTCAAGACAGGATGAAATTGTTTCGATTGCCTGCTCAATGATTTTCATTGTAATAACCAGCGAATTTATTTCTTAATCTTATTAAAATCGAACGCGGCAAGAAGTATAAAAAGCTTTCTTTCCATTCCTAATTCTTTATACTAAAAACTCTAAAAAAAAGGAAAAGAGCATTTGACTTTGACATTATTAGTTTTCGCCCACAGAGGGCTCCCGTCGCTATTATTGTTTCTTTCTTTCGTTTGTTTTCATTCGTTCTTTCGTCTTTTCTTCATTTCTTTCGTTAGAATTTCTTTTGACACCTAGTGACCCACTGACACGAAAATCTCCCGTTGTTTTATTTTTCTTTCTTTGCTTCTTTTTGCCTTCACTTATTCATTCCTTTCATCAGTTTTTCTCTCTCTTTCTTTCTTTACTTCTTTCACCAATTGACGCATAAGCAACCATCAATTTTTTTATAAACAAACACGAAAAAAATAAATAATAATAAAGGCAAAAAGTTCTTCAAAAGTTTCGTAAATCATGCAGAGATCACTTGTAAGAAAAAGTTCCTTTTTACCGAATGTTTCTAAAGATTTTAATCTTTAATCTCTGGACGGGTTTATCGATTCTACTGCACAGGTTTTTACCTCCATTTCGCCATTTAGTCTCGTTGGCTTTTCATGAAAATGTTCCTGATGTTATTTCCCAGCTCTCCAATAACACTTGGAGCAGATGTGTTGTATCAGTTGGAAGTCTATTAACATGACGCGCAAGTGTACCTGTACCCTACTTGCGCGATGGTCCTCTCTATATCCGGCTTGCAATATAGGATTTCCATTTTCTTTCGATACTTACATTAAGATTTTTCCCAATCCTGGGGGTGGGCTGAAAGAAATGAAATATTATGACACAATAGCACGTTTCGGAGTTAATGAAAAATTGTGTTGGTCACCCTGTGGATAACCATGGGAACGAGGCATTTTCGGGTAGTTTCCGGTTTCTTGATAGGCATTTTTCGCCCTTTTTGGTGCTTTTCTTATACACAAAGATGGTTATGTGAAATTTCGAGGTCAGGAGAGCTTTTCTCACTCCACATTTAAAAAACCCGATTAATTATCAACTAAAAATGGGAATTTTCTCAACAAATAACAGGAAATATCCGAAAAACCGAAGTTGACGTTGTGCAATTCACCTTATGTGTTGCTTTTATCTGGTTAATCATTACTTGGCGCCAGGCATCCTAGCATCAATACAGAAGTGCATGTTGAGATTGATAAGTTGTTCCCGTCCTTCACAGGTGCATACAACTGGCGGCAAGTGCATTCACATTAACCGCGCACATCCGAATTTGATCGCTCCAAAACCAAAATAAAGACGAATTCTAGGGTAGTTGCGCAACTTTTTTAAAAAATTCAAAGACAAAAAATCACGGTTTTGATGGTTATTTCTAGTGAAAACTTTCCAGGAACTGTTTGCTAATTCTCATGTTCTGGTTTCGTGACCCGTCTAATTTCTTCGAATTGGTTGAGTGCGCAACCTTGAGTAAAAGGCCTGTTGATATTTTCAGGGATCGAGGGCCTATTCAACAACCTGTTTCGATGCAGTCTTTGACACAAGTGCACTTTGATGAACGTCAAAACTTTATATCACCGAAATAAACTACAAATATCATTCAAATCTGTGTATATATATCAGCTCAGGAGCTGTGTGCTTTTATCATCGAACAACACACTGCAAACTTCGACGAACAGTTCATTTGGTTTCGACGCATCACCATGAATCGCCTGGTTTTGGCTCTGGTTATCGCTCTCGTTTGCTGTACTGTCCTGCAGCAGGCCACATCTTTACAAAGTTTGTGTTGCGATAGAAAAACTTGCAAGTACCGACCGTGTTTTCCACCTAGTGGCCGAGACACCCCGGTAAGAAAAGTTCAGTAACAAGGTTCATCCTTGTATGTGTGATCAGTAACTTCAGTAACTTATCCTCTGCGATACAGTACGAGTTTCTTTAAGTTTTTTTCTTATAAAAAACTACACAAAGAGGAAATATCTAACAAACAAAGAAGCAAAAGAAAACAACATCGAGAACAAGACAAAAAGAAAGAATGAAAGAAAAGAAAGAAAGAAAGAAAGAAAGAAAGAAAGACCATCGAACGAAACCGTTGTTAGCACAAGTCATTTTTTTCGAGCATGCGCAAATTGCTCCTGCGTCAGCAATTTCGTCCCGGGCACTAGGTAAATTTAAGGTAGCTTGTCGATTGCCCTATTTCCCTATATGACGTCACATCAAAAACGCATATAAATGCATATTTTCCAACCATCACTCCCCGTGAGGGGGCTCTTCCGTGAGGTTCACTCCTCACACACTACCACTACATTCAGTATTTATAGCACACAACACTCAGCTCATATGTTGATTTTTACAGAGGGGGGAAAGCCGGAGTACCCGGAGAAAAACCCTCGTGGCAAGGGAGAGAACAATCTGTTGTTTAAGTAACGATGTGGATAAAGAACGATAGCGAAAACAATAGGCTTCCGGCATGGGCAGCCGTTTGAACGGTAGTGATAATGGAATTACATTCTCCAATGTCATTGGTTGATAATCGAAAAACGCCAAATTCAAATGTTTTTCGGCTCTCACTGTTTACAATGCCCGATGTAATCAATAAAAACGGCTGGTAAATTCGTATGTGAATTACATAACACATATATGCAGGTTTTAGGAAATTTCTGTGGGGATCTTGTTATTAATCCCCACATACGATTGGTCAGAAAATTGGATAAACAATAGTTACGAAGTATCTTCGGATATTCATGTCTTCATTCGGCATTATTTCGCTTTTTTTTCGGATAACTTCGGACCAAAACACATTTTGACCAATCAGAGAGCTGGAAATTAATTATTTAAGCCAATTATAAGAGGCCCACACTGAGCATGCCCTGCCATTCGTGCTATCATTCTTATTGGAATTGTTACTTAATTAGAAAACAGGAAAATCTTGTATACATTTTCCTTCTACTAGCTATAAAAATAGGAGCTCAGAGGGAAAAAAGTAAATTTGGAATAGATACCCTTCAACTAGCTATAATAGGGATTATTAGGGAAAATGCTACATGACATACATGTCTAGCTTCATACAGGTATCTCCTTCTTAGATTTGGAATTTATCTTTTCCAATTTATGGATTATGCATAATATCTTCAGTTTTACTATAATTTTCTAGAAGAATTATAATTTATTACAATAATTATAACTGTAAACTTTTTATTCTGATAAAAACTATTTCAGCATGCCACTCAACTGGATTTCTATAAAAATCACATCTACCAAAAATCATTTTCAATGATAAAAGAACAAAGTACCAATAAAATGTACTTGCTATTATTTTGTAGCATTATTAGCATTAATATTTTTTGACAAATACTGACTTAGAGACTTCTTTTGTTTATAAATAGCCAGCAAAACCCTAGTCTCCTTCACAGCCATTATGAGTGTCGGTCAAATCCCTCCCCAATAACAGCTTCTGACTTGAACCAAACATTCCTTTCCCGAGAATTGACCAATGAGATGCAGGCTTCCATTTTCTGGAAAAATGACCTTTGACCTTGGGAGATATTGATGGTTCTGGCCAAAACAATAGCAACCAATCACCTTTGCTGGATTTTTCCCAGTGGAATTAAGATCTTGTCCCACAAACAACAACACGTTTTCTGTTTTGAAAGGAACTACAAGGATTACAAGGCAATTTTATTTTATTTTCATGAGACAGTAAATAATTGAAACAATATCTAATAACTTTTCCGCGATCAAAGTTTTAAATGCTGAGATATTCTGGCTAATTTGTTGAGCTTGTGGGACTTAGCAATGGTAACTAAGTTGAGTTGGAACCATGAATTTTTGAATTGGCCGTTATTCACTATTTTTTTTCGATCGCTAAGGGATCATTTTCTGCTTTAGGATATAAAAAATCAAGAATAAAACATCTTTTATTGGCTTAAAGACGTTTTTTTTTGTGTGTGTGTGTTTTCATTCATCAAACAAAACAAAATAAATACATTCAGCTTCATTCAAAGACGAGTTGTTCACAGCTTAAAGTCCAGATTTAATGCCAAAGCAGTTCATCTAAATCTACCGATGCATATGATTGGCTCACACTTAACAATCGGAAAGGAATGTTTGGCTTGAGTCAGCAGCCATTAGTGGGGAGGGATTTGACCAACACTAATAACGGCTGTGGAGGAGACTAGCAAAACCCATGCCCAAACAGAATTGTCAATTGAAGCCTGCACCCAGTGAATTTTGCCATTTACAGCTTAGTTAATTGCCAGTTATTTTGCAAAATATTTGCAGATAACCTAATATGTGTTGAAGAGAAAAGCCACCTCAATTATCACAACTTTGGCCTCCTTTTTCAATATGTTCTGGGAATCCTGCCTAAAGGGCCTTAACTGAGTGAATTCAAAATTGACCAACAGTCTGCACAGGTTCCACTTAATCATACAACAGAAAAACATTACCTTTTCTTATAAGTTACTATTCTTATCATAATTTCTGTTCTTTTATTTCATCCTGTCATTTCTTCTACCACACGATTTACCCTGGCACTTGCACCTAACCTTAAAGTTTATTATCTGACATCTGAATTATTTGATGTTAAAGGAAATTACAACAAACAAATATGGAATTAAACACTCAACCATGCATGCAAGCCCACCCACTCAAAAAAAGGACACCATTCAAAATGACACAATAATCAAAAGTGTGAAGAAATCAACCTGTCTGATGGATATCACCCACCTTTCTTATTGACAATTTAATTTTTAAAAAGGTGAAAAATGTAATAAATGCAAAAACACAAAGAAAAGAGGTTTAAATCTTTACATTTATACAGATGTAATAATAACTTTGACATACACTTATAATACTCATGAATAATTAATGAGGCCAAAGCAATAGAAAATCATAAGCGTGGAGAAGCTTGTATATCTCATACAGAATCATCCTGATTTGCATAAACTTTAAAGCTGATTTTCTCAGCCCAATTCACATGTACCTTCAAAATTTTAGTCAAACACAATCAAGCTAACCTAGACGTATCATAAGCAATATACAATATGCCTGGCCATGCTGTGTCTTATCTACAATCTCTCGCCTGTGGCTCAAGCTTGTACATCAGATACAGCATGGCCCTTATATTGTACATATCATTAGCTGAATAATTTGGATTTGTTACAATTTTCAACTTTATTTTAAATTTTGAACTTAATAATGTCTAAAAAATACTCTAAATTATAATTCAAATTATCTAATATTGTCTTTGGAAGGCCTTAGGAATACTTCAACCTTATGGAGTTACTTTTTAATCATTATTCTGATATCATGAATTACCATGACCTTGCAGTTGCTGGACAATATTTCCTTCTATACAGGTTGAATAAAAAATAACATGGTTAAGACACATACAAAGAAAATAATAAAAATGCAGAACTCATGTCTAGATTTACTTATTCTGATAATATTACATATGAAAGCTTTTGTGTTAGAGTGACATATTGATTAACATTTAGTTTTTTGTTACTCCATTTTATTATGACATATAGTAATGAAAAGGTGCCAAAATTTTCTGTCATAAGGCATGACCCAGTTTTAAACTGAATATTGTAGTACCATCTTGATAAAGTTAGCTTGGTTGTAGAAAAGAACCAAGAATCAAAAACAGAAACATACCACACCATGCAAACAAAATGTGCCATGATGTATAAATAAGATATGAAGTGCTACTATTAGCTTAGCATATATTAAAGCTTGTACATGTATGAATATTTATTTGATTACACTGATTCAATACTCTTTGGGTCTGGCTGTGAGTTCTAGAATTTGCTATTATTTGTTGATATGCTGAGACATTTATAATATTCTGCCATAATTCATAATTCTGTGATCAAGCAAAGAGGCTGAATTGTCTCCCTTAAGCTTGTTCAAATCAACAGCAAAGATTTGGCAACAAAGTAGTTGATACTCATCCATTGTTAAAATTTACACTTGTTGTCCCCAAGGATTGATTTTACCTTAAACTTCAAATCAAATCATTGAGAATTATATTTGTGGGAAAAAAATCCAAAACAATTTTAATATGTCAAATCTTTTGTAGAGTAATGACCTTACATTTTCAGATATGCTGCTTTTATCATTCTGATATACTGACAGAGTGAAGGGATTCTATCTAGTATATCATCAATTTGTGTTTTGCATATATAGTCATTACTTGATTTATTTTGTCTGTACTTCCTGAGATTTATACTGTATATTATGTGTATGTAAATAATATAAATTTATATCCTTCCTCTAGCTTTATAGCATATCTTACCTGGTAAGCACTGCATTAATATTAAGGCACTGTGTAATCTTTGACAATGTACAAATGAGAACAAATTGCAGGATCATCCATCTTATAAGCAAGATTTTGATTTTTTGTGATCAAGATAGTAATGTTTAATTGTTTCTGAACGAAGAAAAAGTGGCAAAAAGAAAAAAAATAGAGTAACCCTAAAAGAGGACATCCTAATTTACATTAAAAACTGTCAAGGACTGCAGATTGTTATAATACAGGAAATAACTCAATCCACCAATGAAGACACTGCAACCTATGAAATATTTCTAAATTAATAAATCAGAATGTGAAAAAATCTTTAAACATCTTAGAATTGAGAAATACACCACCCTAGTTATCAATAATATCAAAGTTTTAAAAGTTTCTCCTGATGTCTGTGGTCCAATAGAAACACTCACACACACCAAAATATCCACAAGGGTCTATCTAATTTTTGAAACAGTTTAAAAACTAAAACTTCAAAAAAATAATCTATATTTACATACGTTTGGAATGCACTTTCTAAAACAGCACCTGTTGCAGAGCTAGGAAATATAATGAAAAGCTTTTCTCCGTAACCGCTTGCGCTTCCTCGCTTTGTAAAACACTTAGACCAAGGGGGGTAGAGTGGAACGGAATTATTCAATAGAACGGCATGATATCAGACATGCAGCTGAAAACGACGAGCTCCTCGTACTTATATTAGATTTGTGACAAACAAAAAATCCTCTGAGTGAAGCCAGAGATACATTACCTAGCTCCAGAGTTTCTAGTTTGCTCCGTTTGGAACAGCTTCGGTCAGTTAGTAAAGCTAAACCTTTTAGACTTGAACTACCACACTACTACTACAAGGCTCTTTTCTTGGGCAGTAGCACGTACAGTACGCTTAGGACGGTTCCCAAACAGACAATTACATCAGTAGGGAATATAAAATTTAACAATGCAATTCTTACATTTGTCGAGGTTCTAGAACCAGCCAAAGTAACTGATCCCGCAATGTTTGCCTCTGTGTTGCTTGTTGACATGGTCGGGTTGAATGGGTGCGATTATTGAACACAAAGGGGCTTCTTCGATAGCGTTCTTCCTTCACTTTGATTATCTGTTGGTACTCCTAGTCCCAGATTTCATTTGTCTAGTTGAAGAAGAAGAGTATACATATTTGTGTGATCCTTTCTTTTTTATAGAAGAACGATGCAATGAACAACGATTTCGTTAATCGCAAGAAAAATGGCGGCTAGACGCAAATCAAATTTTCTACGTGGTACGACCATTTTTTAGCCCATTTGACGCATAAATACCAAATTTGTTTCTTAAAATTAGCATTTATTGTTTAAAGATCTAACAAGCTATAGGTCTGACCAACTTGTAGAGGATAGCAGGCGAGAATTTCTCCAAGGGGAGAATAACCATTTCCTACACGCCGACGATCGACACATAGCTGAGTTTATTTGAATCATTTTGACCTCGAATAAATAATGCGCAGAAAGTGTTTCCTTGAACAGAATATTTCCCAAGAAAACTAACTTCCAATAAATGATAACTTAACAGACTATGTAGATTTAGTATACAGAGTATAGTTTCTTTTGTAAAAAGCCAAGATTTTGAGCGAGAAAGAGGTTGCCTTTGAGCGCGTCGCCATAAATAACAACAATGTGAAACGTGTTCGAGTAAACAACAACAACAGCTATCTTCTTTTCCTTGAAATACCAGCAATAAAAAAGCGCCAAAAACATATTTAAAATAAGAGATGGCCAGACTAATACCTAGAGAAATATCTAAAAATCCCAATGCGCTAATATTAAGACTTCTAAGTTCATAGAAATGAACATTTGTGCGAGCGAAAATGTTGACGATAGTGAGCACATTACCTGAAAGTTCTAAAAATGTTTCGCTTGTTCGTGAATGAATGAAAGGGCCATAGTTTGATGCTCCGTTGACAACTTGTCTTCTGATCAAGATTAAAATCTTCCCTCAAGCTAACAGTCAAATTTAAAGAAAGGTTTCCAGATATTCCTTCAGTCGTAAATGCCTCCTTTCAGCTAAATAATTTGCCCGCTGTTGTTGATGTCTCTTGCTTTGCAACCCAAACAATATGAGAAAGCCTCACTTTGCCCTGTGACGTCACGTTATTGGCACCTGTAAATAAAAACAAAAATAAACAGAGAAGGCAGAACAAAGGCCACTCCCACGCCAGTCTCTTTTCATCTCCATCTAAACATAAATACACGAGCGGAGAAAACAATATAGATGCAGAGGATTTCTCTAGTTTCCAGTTACGGGTTTCCAAACCCACTGAATTGGAAATTGACCAGGCAACAATTAATGCATTTTTCAAAAGTGTATTATATTTATAGTCGGCACACAGCCTTTCAGTCAGCTGAAGTCCGACCGAGATTATTTATCAAAATATCAGTTCTCCTAACCTTACAACCAGACAGGAACGACCTTGGAAATAAAATAGATGTCAGGCAAGAGACGTGCTATCGGGTTTTGATGGCCTTTGATTGGCTGGCGTTCTAACTACTGTATGGTCTGGGCTTAGCTTTTAGCAAACATATAAATTATTGTTTTCTTTCTTCCCAAATGCAGCTGAAAACTGTTTAGGCCACGTTGAGCAAGTGTAGAATTTTGACATTCACCGTGACACGTGGTTTGAATACAAAATGAAAAAGAATACGTTCCTCTTGAAGTCTTATCACTTACAATCTTTCTTTTCTTTCCATTTTTTAAGCCTTTGGCTGATAACGTCTTTTTTCTCCTAGTTACTCAATATTTTCAAGGTTTTGCATTGTGGTAAGCAAGGAACACATTTCAAAGCCGCGATTTGACATTTCGTAATGTGTGTCAACAAAAGGACTTATCAGATTTGTTTATTCTGGCTGATAGCACAAAACGCACTTGGACATATGGTTTGTCTGAGAAAGATTGAGCTAACATGGCATTGACAGCGAAAAAATATTGAGAGTTGCGACTTGTATTATTGTGAGACATGAAGGGCATCTACATGTCAGGACTTATTCGTTCGTGGGAACAGAAAAGATTCGATGGGGAAGTGCCATCCAAACAAAAATAAATGGAGTACACTCGTTCGGATAGTTCCCCTTAAATTGTTCCTGTCGTGATACAAAAGCACTATCAGGATTTCAATTTAAGTTTTTCTCTGCCGAAATTTCGTGCACTTAAAAGCGAAGGCTAAGTATAAAAATGCGTCTGCGTGCGACTAATGTACTAAACTAATTGAAAACTGTTCTTTTGATTGACTATACTAAAATTTATTTTTATTGATAGTCCGAAGTCGAACAAAATAAAGTGCTTTAGTTTTAAATGTTCACCTCTGCCATAGCCTTATTAGTTGTTAACTCCAGACAAATGCAATTAGATACTCTATTTGGTATTGACCTTTTAAGGAAATTAGTAAGGAGATTATTTTCTTTGAAATAAATAAACTACACGGTTTTCGTGCAGTATGTCACATCAAATCAATATTGTGGGTGTGGGCTCTATGTCATTCAATATGCCCTTTCGCTTTCAAATGAAAAAGCCTTTGTTGCTGCGGCCTTTGAGAGCACAAATAAAAACAAAACAGAACACATGGCACCTGCAGCATCCAATCAACATCGATAAAGAAAATAATAACAAAAGATTGGAGAATAATTATAGCGATGACTCCCACTGAACTATAAATAAATCTGGCGTAGTACTATCCGTTTTTCTACTATCTTTGGAGAATTTTAAATTACTTTTATAATGGTTAATGTGAAGCTATAGTACTTCACAGAACGATTTTCTTCCAGTTGGTCGTTCGCTTCCTTCCCTATTTTGTTTATTATTTTTTCACATAATTTTTTCCCCTTCTCTTTTTTATCGCCTCTCTCTTTTTTCTCTCATCCGCAGAAAAAAAGTTTATATATTCTGCTGTTTTACTTCTTTCCTTCCCTTGTATTTGCTTTCTATCTTGCTGTGCAAATTATATCTGTTGAGGTGGCACATCGATTAAAGTGAAGTGTTTCCCTTCTTTCCTTTCCTTTCTTAATTTTTTCTTTTCTTTTCCCTTCTTTCTTTCTTTTCCTTTTTCTTTTCTCTCTCTCTCTCTTTTATACCTCAGTTCCCGAATTCAGCTTGAATGACCCCGAAATGTTACTTTTTAAATCAAGAGCCCCAAAACTTTTGAGAACTGTATTCTACCGACTCCACCCTCGATTTGAGACCACTCTTGGTCAGTTTGTGACACTATAATAAAAGAATATAATACAGCAAAAAAGGTTCATACTTAACTTAATTGCAATAACGTTGCAAAAATAAAAGTAACACTTTAGTAGATTAGTGAATTTACCAATTAGAAGTAAATTATCACTGCAGTCTAGCAAGCTCCGTCGACTTGCACATCAACGGCAACGTTACACACACACACACTAAAGCAAACATCAGACAACATCAAGATCGACATAATTAGTTACTACTGGATTGTAATACATTTGTCACATTAACTCCTGGATTGCAGTTTATATGAAAAAACCCACATGACCTTAGCTCACCATAGAGTTCCCAGTATTAGAGCATCCGACTAGTATACAGAAGGTCGTGGGTTCAAATCCCATCTGGAGCTCAGATTTTTCTGAGTTCATTTCATTCTTTCAAAACTTCTCGTTATTATTCATTCAACACACACACTAATAACGAATTCGAGCTGCCTTGTATCGCTTAGTCACATCTATTTGGTGATAATTCCACTGTCAATCGAGTCTCAAGTCGGTGATAATTAATTCCTAAGTGGTAAATTTACTAAAGTTTAATGTGTGACAACGCTTTTACATTTAGGTGTAAGTTTATGAAGAATGTTTACTCAAAAAGGGTCATTATGTGGTCATTTTCAGTGACCGTTTTTTTATTTATTTAATTTATTTTATTTTATTTTTTGGTCATTAGACCACGCCCATTTCAACCTTACGACCCTTTTTATAAAAATATTCTTCATATTTATACATAACCTCTAACTATGTCAAATAGATTTGAAAGAGAAAAATAAACTAGTCTTTGTGGTGCATTGTTATCGCATGCATTGTTATGGTAGTTTTTGGAAGCGATAGACGGAGTGGTCTAATGCGCTGTTGGGCTGGGTTAGTACTCGAATGGGCGACTACTTATAATTCGGAACTTTTATCTTTTATTTTTTATTCATTTTTCGTTAGATTTTATCTTTCTATCTCAGAAGTTTCTTCCACCTATTTCCCCTCCCATCCCCTCATGACCGCTCGCA
>WUAP02063114.1:0-17795 GCA_015163945.2 Stichodactyla helianthus
TTTTTAAAAACCATTTTAATCCATTCTAGAGGTTAAATAAAGAAGACACAAACAATTTTAGAAGGTTGAAATTTTATATTTCATATTCTTAACATTTTTTTTCCTAATTCATGTCAGAGTCATTGCTTGGGCTCCCTGTGGAGTATTAACGTTGCTTGCGCGCAACTGTTGCTACCGAATTGGCGACATCCGTTGAACCGGTATCAAAGGGTTTTACTCAAAATCACTCATGACACTAGAGCACCTACACCACACCGTTACGACCACAACACGGTATACCCGCGTACCGTACGTTTTCCACTAAGACTGTCATCACAACTACCTAATACTACTCTTACCGATTACCAGATCAGAATTTTAGTAGTTATTCAGCGAATTTAAAGAACGAACTTATGACAGTTTCTCGCCTGGAAAAGCATCCGAATATCTTGTCTCTGATTGGTGCTTGTACGTTAAGAGGTAAGTTTAACCGTTTTATCATTGACAAGAGACTAAGGCACCCCGTTGGGTGATATAGCAAAAACAAACAAACAAACAAACAAACAAAACAACAACAACAAACAAAACAAAACAAAAAACACGACAACAGTTACAAATAGTTTGCCCAATATTTACTCAACATGGCGGCCATGACGTCACGTATGTAGACCCCATTATGAATATTTGATTGGGTATCACCTGCGCGGTTGTGAGAGGAGCTTCTCTCCCTTCCCGGGAGTCTCTCCTCCCCTCCTTCCCTCAAACGCAGCCGTATAACACCGTGACGCAAATCTTGTCGTATAATATAGTCACTTTGTTACGCGCGCCCTGATTAGCGGAAGACCGTGCAATGGAGCACGAATACTTTGTTTCGTGTGCTCTGATTGGCGGAGGACCGTGCTCTATATCAGAGTTACCTGAAGACGGCAAAGACTCTGAGGAAAGTTTAAAACGTTGTCATTTCTCTTTCTCTATCATAAAACAAGTAGAAAAGTTTAATTATAAACTTCTTTCGTGCTTCCGTCATTTCCCGATTGCTTCTCTTCAAAGGAGCACAGTTGAAGCTGTTCTAGTTTAACAGGCCCGTGCGCATTCTTGGGATAGGCTGGTCCAATAGTTGGTCTCATGGTCGCATCCTTCCACGAAAAAAATCCTGCTTACGGGCTTAAAAATGTATTAAATATACCGCTATTTACGGGTCATTTCCTCGCAGGACCTTTGCAATTGGTTTATGAACGACCAGAGAACGGTAATCTATTACGTTACCTGCGCGGCCACCAGACGACTGTAGATAGAAATGCCAACACAAGCGAGAATAGCGTGTGTACTTTACCCAAGGCAGAGCGTCTTAGGATATTAATGGAGGCAGGAAATGGCATGAAATGGCTTTCAGAACAAAAGGTATGCTAGCATGGGTGCTCCGGTGAGTTTTCTCTCTCTCTTGGATTCGATTTTTTTAACTGGCTCATGGCTTTGACTGTATCCATTTGGGCTAGCAATGCAGGCTAGCATGGCTTTGACTGCGTGTTTTACCGGCACCAAATTAGACTATACGCATTACGTATTAATCAAACCACATTTTGATTGGTTAGAAATTTCCACTTGGCTTTAGACGCTGCAATTGTTTTTCGCGTTACAATTAAAGCAATTTTAGATTTTTGCGGCAGCGAAAAATATGTGGTTTGCAGTCATTCCCTAGAGAATAAAAAACAAAAAGACTAGGCCACCATGTTGGTTGATATAAAAAAAGATTTCAATGAAAATCGTTCAACCAACATGGCCGCTATATGACGTCACATGAAAACCAGCTGCCAGTAATAGCGTCTATCATTCCTGTTGATACATGCCATAACAATCAATATTGGGTAGGTCTAACTTTCTCCAACATTTTTATTCCTGTAAATATTGTTGACGCTGTCGTAACGGGCAAGTTGCACACTGCCATCTTGCGTTTTTCTTCCAGTGTGTTCATGGTGATCTAGCAGCAAAAAATGTTTATCTTGGTAAGAATGGCATGGTTAAGGTCGCAAGTATTGGCACAGCACGTGACGATAAAGTATCCAAGGTAGCCAAAAGCCTCTGAAGCTGCTGTTACAATTTGGTTCAGTTTATAAAAGCAAATTTCTTATGACCTTGTACATTTATGTTTTCCCCTTCTGTGCTTCAGGACGACATGGGTTTGAGGTGGATGGCTCCTGAAAGTATTAAAACTATGAACTTTTCCACCAAGAGTGATGTGTAAGTTTTTGTTGTTGGAACTCATGTCACTATTTTTTACTTTAACAAATTTCTTTCCTTTTGTCTTTCCTTTTTACTCTTTTTTAATACGATTCATACTATCATAAAATTTGTATTGTATACCAATTATACCCGATTTCATTGGCTAACATTTTATTTTATTTTTTTATTCATTAATATTGGCCTAAAAGATGGTCATATGGAACTTTAATATGGGAAATAGAAACAGGAGGTAAGTATTGTTTAGATTTGAATTATACTGGCTTCGTGGTCTTGAATTGACGCGATAGAATATTACATCAAAAGCAGTTGCGCACTATAAGATTAAGCTAAATACGTATCGGCCACCATAGTTAAGCGTGTTTTATTAGTAGTTTTTAAATATATATATATTTAGTTTTTCTTTACTTTGGAGCTGGAGTTGGGCGCAGTAATTCGCGCGGGTGGGGCCCAATGCAGACGAGCAAAACTACCTGCATTGCGTTCGCTCGTGTGGGTTGCGGCGTTCGACCCGGGCCCTACGCATCCACATTTTATCTTTTATAATTACATAGGGGGTTGAATGTCAATTGGGGCTATTGCTCTGTTTTCTTCTCCTGTCACCAGTTTTTACTCCTTTTTCCTCTTTCTATTTTTTTTTTTTTTTCTCTTTTCCTCCCATCTTACATATCCTGTACTACTGTAACTACTGTAACTACTGTGGCTAATTTCAATAAACTAAACTAAACTAAACTAAAGGGGAGACTTGCTAGGGACTTGAAAATGGAAAGCAATAGGAAAGAGATGGAAAATGGGAAATGGGAAGCATGGGTGGTGTACGCATAATGCATTTAGTACACTACCGCTTTTCAGCTCCCTCCCCTCCCCTCCTCCCCTTCCCATGGCAACCATGTGTGGTGTACACTGTTAATGCCCTGCCTCTCACCATTTTGGTCTTGGGTTCAGTTCCTGAACTCGCTATCTCATGTGAGTAGAGTTGTTTGTTGGTTCTCTCCTGTGCTTCGAGGGTTTTTCTCCGGGTTCTCCGGTTTTCCTCCCTCCATAAAAATCAACTTCTAAATTCCTATTCGATCTTTGGGCATTCACCTTAGATTGGAGCCCAGCTCTGTTGTGAATGAGCCACGTTGTTCCGTAACAACGGAAGCTTAATAGATAGATTTAAAAAAGAAATAGAATAGATCGAAAAACCGGGGGGAGGAATTAGGGCAGGGTCGAGCAAAGGCGACGTTTGGACAAGAGCAGCATTTAAATCATTTTATAACCGAAATTTCTGTTTTGCAGGTTCAGTACCATATTCTGAATTAAAGCCCATTGAAATTTACGACAAATTAAAAACTGGAAGCAAACGTCTGCCGCAACCACTAAATTGTTCAGATGACCTGTAAGTACTTCTTTAAATTGTGACGTATTTCCGGGTCTAATAGAGCTTTTTAATGACGTATTTCCGGGTCCAGTAACTCACAAAACCCGCTCAAATAAAGCCAAAATGTTTCCACAAGTCACGATTCCTTCTCCACCTTATGCAACAAACAGAACTTTGTACAACAATTTCTGCTGTGAAGAATAAAGTAAGAAAAAACTTCACAGAACTGATTTTCATTTTTGACTACTTTTTCCTTACGAGTGACGTCACACTTTTAAAATCTTCGCACACAAACTTCATGGTATCTTTGTATTTCATTCCAAGGTATGCTCTCATAATCAATTGTCGTAATGACAATCCAAATAAAAGACCGGACTTTTACGAACTTTGTCGCACGCTTGAAATATTGACAGCAAGAGAGACGGCCTGCTAGCTGGAGTGAGTCTGCATGGGCTCCCTGTGGATGGCGAGTCCAACTGTTGGCCAGTGATTCTGTGTAAAGCAAGAAGAAGCACGTTCTATCGGCTAAATTCGGCTATTTGTCTAATTAATTAGATGAATTAATTTTATCCCTCATATTATTAATTTAATTGTTATCGATTAAATAGTTTATGCTGTAAAATATTCATGTTTTTAGAGTGTTTTTGTTTTTTAAATAAAAACTGTTCTTAAGTAACGAAAAGTTATTGATAAATATTTTTGAGTCGAGAACTGACTAGCTGTACAAGTCTTGACCAGGTTTTTTCGAACCCAAATTCCCCCTCCCCCCCCTCCCCTCTTATCCACGTATACACTCGAGTTAATAGCTGTTATTACAGCTGAGCCCGTAGTGTGATAATCTTTTGTTTTAAGAATCATTCAAGCGAGGCTATCGGGTCAATACAATGCATACTGGTTCATTTGCATCTCATCTTCATGCAGCCGTAATAACAGTTATTAATTAACGAAACCCTTACCTTCGTCCAATAGTTACGGCATCTTTCCCTCGGTTGAGAACCACGAGAAAATCTAGAAGTTTTGGATTAAAAGTGGATGGAAATATTAGGAATTTTAAGCAGAAAAAGTTTAAGCAAATGATATGTTAACACAGTAGAAATCCTTGGGGCAAGGAATTATATTGGTGTGGTAGGGGAGGGCTTGTAAAATGGAAAAAGTACCCAGAATATTAGTAACTGAAGCTATTAGAAATCAATCATAGAGTGGTTTTCATTAACCCGTGAAATACACTTTAGCGTATTACACTTTATCACACTCTAATTCTATTCTTTTCTTTTGTGTCAGTTTGACTATTACACTTTTATTAGTGCACTTTGTTTTAATGAAAACCACTCTAATGAACATCTATTCAACCAATATTATGGCGTATTGTTCCAACACAAAAGGGAAGTTAATACATTATAATTTTCACACATAGTGCTGAACGTACTAAAATATCTTTAACCTAAAAATTAAAAGCAAAATCGGTGTTTCACGCTGAATTATCCCGTCGATACAAAGACTTTTTATAAGATTTTTTGGTTGATTTTTCGCCGATAATATTCGCTAGAAAGATAGAATATGTAAATTGATATCTGGCCGTCTGGATCTTTGTCATGGCAACCAAGTGTAATCTATATCAAGTTTTTAAATGCCCCAGGAATATATTCGTCTGATCAAAGATCCAAAATTATCGAACACTATTATTAATTCCCGCAGAGTTTCCTTCGAGCTTAGACCACGAGGTAAGGTCGAAAGGATCTTAGATTTTTAGGTCTGATCAAAAGCCTTTAAACCAACAAAAATGTTCTCTGGTACAATAGCTGAATGGCTCCTTCGGGAGACAGCTTTTGTTTCCGATTTACTCGGCTCAAATTGGGTTAAAGAACGTGCGCCTAATGGAATACCTTTTGTCTTGTTGTATTCAGTGTATTCCCGTGTAAATTTTATCGCAGAAGGACAGAGAAGTTAGAAGACTGAAGGTTAGATAATTCCAATGGAAGGTTAGTAACCAGAAGCCTTCGTTTGCATTAGTGGCTTTATGGTGTTGTCGTAATTCGGAGATTACAATCGATATAAACATATTTTGTCAAGGGATTTTTCTCTCGATCTTTGCCACCCGACTGTTAAAAAACCACGAGATAAGACAGTCGCACGGTAGAATCCTTGCTTTCAATGACAAATTTATTTATCGTAAACTTTATTTAAACATTATTTAATGCTCTTCAAACTTGAAGATTCTTGGCCTATGTTTCCGTAGATCGTTTTAAGGGTTTATCAGAGTCAAAGGGATCAGTATATAGCATGAATTATAGGGTTTGTTTGCACTACATTATAAATTCTATAAAGCTTAGAATATTAACTAGTGTTTTAGCTTCATTTTAACTGCTATTCGCATCAGTATAAAATGAGCTCTCTCTATACGTAGTAGTCAAGTCAATTTTTACTCCGTCATGTTGAACATGGCAATGACTAAGACACTTTACAATCGTCACATTGCACGGTTCAATACTCCTGTCCAAAAGCTGCAGTGAAAATGTCAGTAGTAATATCTGGTTGACATCCTAACTTTTAATGTATTCTTAGCCGTCCGTGAAATGCCTGACGCTACGCTCACAACATTAAACCCAGTATTTGATGTTCGTTCAAATTCCCACTACCACCACCCCTAGGTTAGATGTGTTGTTTAAATGCAATTACATGGTCTTTTTCGCGGGATTACATATTAATAGAATTAGAAGAATCATTGGAACACCATAGAAAGTGTCAATTGTGAGGGGGGGACTTGGATGTGTAGGGGGAGAGGGGCTGTGGCATTAACATTTTGGCATCAATTGTTACATAATCAGTTGGAGCAAGTAATAGCTTCCAATACATTCAACAATATATTGCTTAAGAGGCATAGCCAGGTTTTTGCTTGGGGAGGGGGCAAAACCTGTTTTCAGAAAATTGGTAAGTCACGTGAACTTATCACATGACTACTTAGGTGTTTAGGTTTCTACAATGTGATGATGACTTTCTTTGATACAACCACTGAGTGGAAATGATGGATTCAGTGCCTTTTGCACTAAAAAAACTACCAACAAGATGGGGGAGCAAGGGCCTGCTTGGCCCACCTGGCTACACCCCTGGAACAGAACATATCATGTGAGAATTCATTGTAGCCTACAGAAAAGGAAAGTTGTCTGTGCAGGGACGGCAAAGGCAGGGGGCTGGCGGGGCTTCAGCACCCCCACTTTTTATGAGAATTACATACATGGTATGCTATCAGCAGTAAGGATTTACTAAGCTAGCACCCCCACTTTCACAATTGTTCCACTGTCCCTGCTGTGCTTAGCCTGTGTATTGAAGAAACAGTTTTTTTGGACATCTGTTCCAGGTCTGCCCATGATGCATCTTCATTATTGTAATCAGTTAACGTTGATTTATTTATTTCTGGATTTGATTTAAGAAACAAAGGAAGATGTCCCACCTGATCAGGGTGAGGTTAACCAGTCCAAGGAAAAGGGTGATCAAAAAGAGAAGTCAATGAAACAAAGACCTGCATCAAAACTGGACAAGAAGACCCAGAAACTCATAGCTGATTTAAAACGATGCAAAATACAAATGGAAGAAGCAAGAAAAGCCATACAGAGACCCCCAGTGTATGTAGTATAGATTATGACATAGATATCTTATGCCAAACAATTGATGGATGCATTGTTTAGATACATCTCATGATGACATATCAAACCTTTTGAAACTGTTTATTTTATTCAACATCAGCACCATCAATAACGTCACTGTCATGAACATTATCATCAACATCCTCACTATCTTCACCACCACCACCACCACCATCACTATTACCATTGCTGTCGGCATCATCATCATCACCATAACTATCTTTATTGCTGTAATCATATCATCTACACTGCTGTCACCATCATTATCAAATATGACATGTCAGTTTTCACCTTCTTGAATTGATGAAGCACATTCTTTATTTTCAGAAAACCATTCACACCAGATATATTCAACAGTCTGTCACCATACTACAATGTCTACACAGTAAATTATCTATTGAAGGATCTAGAAAACCCGGTAAATAAACCAGTATGTTATTGATCACACAGAAGTTGAATGAACAATGTGACTATATTAATCTTGAATATTGCTATGATATTTTATCCATAGGACCCAAGTCCTCTCAGACAGCCATGGGGACATAGAGCAACAGCCCTGGGTTTACCAGGTTAGTTGTATAGTTGTATAGTGATGATTATGGTGGTTGTGATGGTATTGGCCATGGTGTTCATGATGTTGTTGGGCTTGATGGTGTTGGTGGTGGTGGTGGTGATGATGGTGAGATGGCAGTGCTGGTGATGGTGGTGATTGCGATGAAGATGATGATGTCAGTGATCATATTTAGGGTCAGCTATATGGAAAGTAGTTGATATTCTGTTATCATGATGCCAGATGTAAAGATGATAGAGATGTTATCATTAGAATATGAACGATGATGTTAAGATAATGGAAGGGATTTCCCAAGGGGTCTCTCCCGAATTATATTTTTTGTCCAAAACATGCAATACCCACTGCACAAGGGGGTCATGGACATCCGATGACCCCCCTGGATATTCCTAACCTTAACAACAAAACAGTGTTCAAGTTTCAGTAGATCTAAAATTAGTTTTCTCTTTTTGTCTTGCAGATCCTGAGATAGCACTGAAGATGGACAAGTATGAATCACTTATTTAACTATAACGAACAGAGACTGAGTCTAGTTTATGAAGGAGACTTTTCATTTATTAAGGCATTTGAGAGGGAGGGGTAAAAGAATGGGGTTACGTTATTTTTAGAAACTCTAAAGCTTACCAAAAAATTTACTTTGGAGGGGTGGGGTGGACAGCATCACGAACTTTATGCCCCTGTTGTAGGTAAGACATTCTATAGGTAAATTGATTGGCTGACGAGGGAATTCAACGTGGAATTCCCGAGTCAAGCCAATTAATTTACCTTGAATCATATAGCATTTTTAATAAGGAAAAACTCGAGAGGAAAAACATGGCACGTGTGCTGACACTACATATGCTATGCGAACGTCATCGAAGGCCCCCCGATTCCATGCTAAATCACCACCCTTGTCGACCAATCAGCGCGCGATTTACTATTATGCTATACGATTCTACACCGAATCCTAAATTTAAGGTTGATTTCTGTCTGGTTGTTGTAGGATTCCAGGACCTGTTAATCCATCCAGAATTCCTGGAACACTATTCAGATCCAAGACATGGTGAGTTGTGCTGTTAAGTCTTACTTTCAAATACACAAATGTGTCTAGGTCTAAGGAGTTTGGAGAGCTAGGGAGGGGGTTTGGGTTTGGTTATTGGAGGTGAGAGCTGACTGAAGTGAGAGATGTTTTATTGAAGTTAATTGAGCCTGTTATACGTTAGTCATAATCTGGTCATGAGCTGTGTCGTAATCGTTATCAAATTAAAGGAGCCAACACAGTATCCAAGTTCGCTAGCAAAAGTGGCAGTTAACCCGTGAAACAGAAACCAATAGTTAAAGTTTAATAGACTCAAAAGAAAACAATGGAATTAGTGTCTGTTAATCTCTGTTAGACTAATAACTATTTAAAGGGTTAAGTGCCATCACTCTCAGGGGCGGATCCAGGATTTTTGGCCAGGGGGGGGTTCGAACTGCCGATATTTTATTATAAGGAAAACTTCAAGAAAATTATTTTGTATTGGATATTTTCTAATCAGGGAGTTCGTAGTTGTCATTTAGGAGGTTCGATTGTGCTTTAGTGGGTTTGGATGAACTGGACCACCTGAGCTCACCCTAGATCCGCTCCTGACTCTATCCAAAAAAGATTTATTTTCTTTTTCCTTTGTATTTTATTTTGATGTTTTAATCAAGCGATTTTTATGCTCTTTTTGAAAGGAGTAAAAACATAACCGATCCAAACAAGAATCTTGGTAGCACACGTCTGCCGCCATTACCAATGCCTTCTGTGCCGAAATTCCATCAATCGAGTTTCCAGCCTCACAAAATGACCTTCGACGAACTGCAGGAATTCAGGTATACAGCAGATTTCGTATGACTGTGAAAAAGCTTGCGGCACGATCGGGGTCGTAAGTGTGCCTTGCCGCGATGTTTTCTATACACCTATTTCAAAAATCGTTGTCGCAGCCGAAGCAACAGTCAACACTCCAAGGCCGCAAAGGTTTTCGGTAATTTTTCTCATAAATCTCGTTTGCAGTACTGGTATTTTCCAAAATATTCGGTTTAACACCTGAACTACCACTGCAGCTCGCCAGAAATATATGTCACAAACGCATGCAACTAAAATATGCTCTACATGAATTTATTTTGAAAAAAATTACCGAAATCCTTTGCTTTCTTGGAGTGTTGACTGTTGCCTTCAGCTGCGACAACGATTTTTGAAATAGGTGTATAATTTTGACGCACCTTGCCGTGCTTTGACCGTGTCACGACCGTGTTCGTGCCGCGAGCTTTTCACAGCCATACGAAATCTGCTCTATTACACAAAAACTTATTCGGTTTTAGTTTATCTTTTCCATTAAATAATAGCGCTGCGCGTCGGTTCTAAAAATAGCCCTCTTAATAGATGCATGACTCAGACAAACAAAATTATACTGAAAAGAACATGGAGAAACATACATTTTATTTCGTTGTATTTTATTTTATTTTATGAAACATTGCTTATTTTCAAAAAAAGTTGTTATTAAAAACCAAACGGCAGAAATCGGACTCAAGAAGATGAAAAAAAAATTTTTTCTGAGGTTTTGTTTGTCTGAGTTGTGACGTTAATGACGCGCAGCGCTATTAATACAACAGTACATGTATTTGGTAGTTTTGTGGAAAGATTGACCGTGTCGTTGAGTGTGTACCTTGAGGAAGGAGAAAAAACACACTGCGTATGCTCAAAAAGTTGGCGGTTTTTGCATGATTTATTTCGTTTAAAAGCCTCGCTATTCTAATTAATCGCACTTTTCTTTTATAAATGTTTTGAAAAGATACATGTACAATTAAGTTTCAAACACGAATTGGGCTGTACTTCCCTAACGATCAAATACGCGCTGTGGTTGGTTCCGTTGTTGCGAGTGCCGCGTGTATTTTTTAGTGCATTCTAAGAAGTCTATTCTAGGTTAGTCGAGAAGACCTTCCGTCTTCAGTCCAGTGCTTCTCTGTTGCGCGCTTAGAAGGGACCCACCTTCCTTTTCGCCTCTCCCCAGAAACGAAAGCCCTGAGTGGCTCCAGATACTTTAATAGACCTAATCGGCTAACGCGTTGCTATGTGCGTTTCCACCCAATTCAAAATCTCTGGGAATAAGAACTTTTGTTCCATTGCGTTTTCACGTGCTATGCAAATACAAAAGACAAAGATTTTTATTCCCAAAAGATTTGAATTGGGTGGAAACGTACATAGAAACGCGTTAGCCGATTAGGTCTATTAGCTTTTTCTCGTTTCGGTTTAGTTATTTAGCTTTTTTCATCGTCGTATCAACCAGTCACAAGCCAGAGACAGAGGACTGGCAGTCCTCGTTTCCTGGCGGTGACCAAGAGGAACGCGGGCACGGCTGTACAAGGATAGATTTTCTAAACAAGACTTGTAATTGCAAAACTGTTAGTTTTTATCTCCATATTTTTCTTTTTAAAAAAACAGGTCAGAAATGAGAAATGTTTTGTTCGATATGGAAGAAAAACGCGCCAAGAAGGATTACGACAGAACGATGAAGGACTGGGAGCGAATGAACTTGTCAGAACTAAAGAGTTTGCCCCAACAGTCTCGATACCATGTCAAGAAGACAATCCATTCTTACCTGGGTACGTCACAGGGTGCAGTCAAGGCCTTGAAACCTCTGATCAAGGAAATATGGGATGAAAAGGCTGAACAACAAACGGTTAAATGAGAATGAGAAATGGGAAGTATTCGATTTTCAAAGATTTTATTTTAAAGAGAAGAATTCAATTGTATGAGTGAAAAACGTAATATATATATATATATAAGAACCCTCTGGCGGAGCAGAAAAACGAAAAGGCCGCTACTTTCACGATTTTTTTATTTAACTGGAAGTGATACGCCAAAACTATAAGGCTTTCATTTGTTTCACTGTTGCTCCAAACTTGTGTCAAAATCTTGTCGAACTAGAGTATAGCTACTTGGAGATATTCACGGAAAGGTCAGTTTTTCTGCTGATCAAAATATCACCTCTCCCAAAGTACAAGGCGTTATATCTTTAAACCGCATTCAGTCATTTTTGGTCGCATTTAATATTTTGGCCCTAAAAGAGCATGCTTACAAAATATTGAGCTTAAAAACGGATAGATGTCCTTATAACGAAAGGCCAAAATGGTTTTTCTGCTCTGTCGAGATGAACCCTCTACTTTGGGCATATAAACCTATTTCGAAAAACGTTATCACAGCCGAAAGCAGCAAGCGACAAGTCGGGACCAAAACGTCCGTAGTCAGGATATTAGCTGAGTTTTCGAACACACATTTGGATTGGCCTTTTGCACTAGCAGGTCATGTGACCACAACCCCTTAAATCAAGCACCACTGTCAAAATGAACTCCAGAAATGGAAGAGCATCACCATATTAGTAAGAAGGTGAAGTTTCAGCCTAAAATGTTTGACACAGGATTTGTATGTGAATGTAATATGAACGCTAAACCGAATAAATGCATCTTGACTGATTAATGTGAAAATATGCTGGACAGCAGGCTCGTGCAGTCTAATACATTTTTCCATACAAAATGCCAGAAAACATTCGATTTTATATTTCATACCATTTCTCCTATGTCAAACATTTTGAGCTGAAACTCCATCTTCTAAATCGAGATGCTCTTTTCATTTCTGGACTCAGGGTAGAGGTCATAAATTTAGGGCATCGAAGAGCAACCTTTCTAAGGGCCCTCTTTTGAAAAACACATTTTTTTTCCCGGTTGGATTAGTTAATAGATTTTCCCCCGGGTTAATTTGCCATTAGCTACTTTTGGAGTGTGTTACCAACAAAAAAGTGTTATATAAGAGTAAGTTGGTCAATGCTGGTTGTAAATAGATATCGCGGAAACTTCTTGCCAGACATTTCTTTGGACTATCCATGAATTAACTACTGAAGTTGAATACACTTTTTACCCAACTGTGAAGCTTGAAGTACTAAGACGTAATTGTGTGACTGAGATAATGTAAGTATGTTTTATATCTCTAGTTCGAGTTTCAAAAACAAATTTACTCTAGAAATAAAAGTTTTAACTTTAAAAAAGTGCATTGGCGACTTGTATCTTGCGGCTGCGTGCATGAACTTATGAAAAGTTTTCTAATCTTATCAGATGTAAATTTAGATGCAAATGACAGTATCAGTCAAAATGAAACAGAAAAGATCGACTGATTTCTGGGATAGTTTAAATAAGAGCTCGTACCATGAGCTGTAAAAGTCATAATTATAACAAAACATGTACAAGCAACCTAACAGCCGTTTAGGCACATACTGACTTCAAATCAAAACGTGCTAAAGCCATTCGCCCTTTACAATAACCCAGAAA
Source organism: Stichodactyla helianthus (assembly GCA_015163945.2). Lineage (NCBI taxonomy): Eukaryota > Metazoa > Cnidaria > Anthozoa > Actiniaria > Stichodactylidae > Stichodactyla > Stichodactyla helianthus. The sequence continues at coordinate 13,112 of WUAP02063114.1, forward strand.
CATTATTTGCGAAACCCATCAACGACTAATTACCTCCTAACTTATATAAGCGATATGTAAATAGCTTTTTATTTCAAAACTATTGTACGAATCCTATGGGAATCGTGTTAAACGCGTCGTGGAGTCCATCTTCGACGGTTGCTATGGATGTCAAGAAGCCATTCTAATGTTTTTAATCAAACTTTAATAAACTTTTTTGAGGTGAAAACACGACTTGGATTACTCTTGAAAGGTAAGTCAAATTTTAAGAATTTAAGTCAAAACCTCACTGGACTAAAAGTTAAAAGAATTATATAAAAGTTGTGTTTGTATGAGGGTAAATTGTGGTAACGTATAACAAAGAAAGCGTGGATGTAAAAACAAAGTACTCAGCACAAGTGTTGCCTTATTGTCATCGTGTTTACCGAGATGTAATCGAGATATTTGTCTTGTCCTTCACAGAAAACATGACAGAAAACACCGAAGTAAATTATGCTGAGTCTCCGACAAAAGGTAAAGTACATAAACGAATCGTTGGAACTATATTTTGTACAAAAAGAGAGAATATATATTTGCTACTAAGTGTGAGAATTACGAATTGAATTACGAATTGAGAATTACGAAAGTTTTTGTTCACGTTTCTTTGCGAGTGTTTACGCAGTTTTGAAAAGCTCGAATTTAAAAGGTTTCTTTCTTCGATTAAAGCATTCCTTGTTTCGGCAAATCTTTCAATTTCTGTAAAGGATTCTTCCCCCCTGACAATGATAACCCTTTCAAAGAATCTCAAAGTCAGCGAAAAGAAATTAGAGTACCAAATAAACTAACCAAAATTTCTCAACTTCCCCAGTCTATTTACTATTTACTTTCATCTCTTTTTTAAGTACTCTAAACTTGAAATTATAGTGTTCGTGTAACTAGGTCAGCGTCAGTTGGGCTTAAAAATCATAACTTTGACCAAAATTAATTACAGGAGTCATTAAGTTTGTGCTCTTTTATATCATCTTTAATCCCTAATCTTCAAGTCACATTGACCAGGGATTTCGTATGAATGGGAAGCGCCAGCTGTCGTGCTGGGTCATACTCCAGCACTGTGATTGGATGATTTCCGTTTTGCTCCCTTGTGATTGGTCCAGACGGAAGCCATTTGAGTTTCACAATACCGTAGGTTTTTCACTCACAAATTAAAACTTTCTGTCAGGCACGGAATGCACAAATGAAGAGCTTAAACACATCGTAGAGAGCGACACACCTGGAATGGAGTCACCAACAAGGGCGAAGACTCGTACTCGGTCACAGATAGTCGGTGAGCTTCTACGTGTGAAGAAAGAGATGGAAGATGGACCTTCCTATGTTCGAAGATCACCATCCGTGTAAGTCACAAGTGGGTAAAGTTGCATAAAAAATCTAACTTCATTGGTTCGCGATTTCAGCCTACTATCTTGATCTTGCATACATATTCCTCAGTTTTTGAAAATGGTTATTTTCTCAAAACGGGGCCCGCAAGTATGGCAATCAGAGTTCTGAATTGCATCTGAAGTGTTCACGGAGTTTTGACTCTTGGAATCCGGAATCCAAGTTGTTGCTGATTCCTTTTCATGGAAGGACACACTAAAATAAACCGTAGAAAGATTCCTTTAACGGCGCAAAATCAACAACACTTTAGCTTAACTGCCCTTGTTTTATGATTGCAAGCAAACCTCTGGCACGACAGAACAACTTGCAATAATTTTAACACCCCAAGAGTACTGGGATACAATGTATAGCATGACAAGTTTTTAATGTTTTTTCCCTCCTTCTTTTGATCTTCAGCAAGCCGTACACTCCTGATATATCGAATGACCTATCATCCTACTACAACAAGTATATCGTAAACTACATGTTAAATGACCAGGTAAAATATGGTGTTGATTGATCCATTAAGAACTATCTCGGTACGCTGGCTGGGCACTGGCAATATTTTCTTGTCTGAAATAAATTTCCGTGATTGTATTGCAGGAAGATTACGTACCCCGTCCAGGCTGGGGTATGAGAGCAACTTCATTAAAAACTGTTGGTAAGTTTTTCCTATCGCGATGGAACTCTTGTGACAATCAAGACATTACTGACGTCATCACTGTAAGGCATGCGGTAGCTTTGAAGTGGCTTTCCATTGTTTTGTAAATAGTGTTACCTCGCGACTGGACAGATACTTCAAAAAGGATCACAGAGCTTAGAAAAAGCACGTATATATTCTCATTTTACAGCCCAACGTGGCTGAGTCTTTTCTTAGCTAGATTTATTCAATATGGCGCCCATGACGTCACATCCAAGCCAAGAGGATCAATGATAGTACATTTAGCACAGTAGAAACCAAGAGCAATGGATTCTAATTGAATTCTTTATTATTTAGAACCCGAAGTAAGCTGGAGAATGGATAAGTAAGTGAACAGACAACCAAGTAGACTATAATCCAACAATTTCTGGATAAAGGGTCTTCAGAGGAGAATAGGGACTGGGACGTACTCAGTTTAATATTTTGCGCTGGCGGGATTTTGCCAAAATTTAGGTCCGGAATGCGATTGCAGTTCAATAGACAGACATATCTATTTATTTTCCCGCCATTACCAACGCCTTGTGACGCAGAATCATCACTTTTAGGGGGAGAGAGGTGATGTTGGGAAATTTCAACCCCTAGCATGGGTGGTGTGAGCTGTTAATACGCTGCTCTCACCGCTGTGGTCGTCGGTTCAATCCCTGGACCTACTCTCTCATGTGAGTAGAGTTTTTCTTGGTTCTCTCCTGTGCTTCGAGGGATTTTCTTAGGGTTCTCCCGCGGTTTTCCTCCCTCCACAAAAATCAACTTCTAAGTCCTATTCTATCTTTGGGCATTCACCTCGATTGGAGCTTACCTCTGTACTAGTGCCGAATGATCCACGTTGTTTCACAACAATGAAAAGCCTTTAAAGCTTTTTTAGGGGTCTTTCTGCATGTACCAGAGTCTTTTGTCGTTCTACACAATAGCTGGCCTTTGAATCTATTGTTTTCCGTCTTTGTTTGAAAGAAATGACGTCTTTTGTGCTCCGGTACCTACAGAAAGAACCCTTTTTAGGCTTAATTGTATAGTGTTATAGACATATAGTGTTTTCAGCCATTCGTATTTCAAGGCCAGTCAAAGACAAAGATATGGCAGCCATACTTAACATGCTGGTTTACAAACATCTTTCCGAACTGATATGTCTTTTACTCTTTCAGTTTCCCAGGTCCTCTTTACGACTCTATCGTACCCAGAGGATACTACAAGGAAGGCGTTTGGTAAGCAAACAGACGATATCCCACGTCCCAGTTCTCGAAAAAGATGCATGAAGGCGAGGCTTCATGTGAAATCACGCTTGGTGACGTGAAACGACTGACATTTCTTTGACTTTTTCTTTTGCTTAAAAAGACCTTTTTACTGATACAGCGGTCATCCGTGAATTCTATTGTTTTAAGTAATAATTTAGGGACTGCTGAGGGAGCAATTATTGGAAAAATTATAGTATGCACAGCTTTCAGGGTATTTCCATTTAATTTTACGCTATCCAATAAGAAACACATCTAAAAACCAATTGAATTTGCTGGTAGTTTGAGCAATATTTGAAACACCAAAGCCAAAAATTACGTGAAAAAGTTATCGCGCCACACTATTCTTCATAAATATTTCTACGTTTGCTCCCAGGCATCCCATAATTTCTTACTAATTCAATATGGCCGCCGTATCGGTAAAAGGTCTATATATTTTTACGAGTGAACGCGAACATAGTCATAGAGAAAAGAGTGACAACAGAACAAGTCAGTCGTTTCGCCACAAGTGTGATTTCGCTCGAAGTCTCGCCTTCGTGCATATTTTTCCGAGAACTCGGAAGTGGGCTTTCAGTCAATTAAATTGTCCCATCCTGATTCGCGGAAACGTGATTTTGAAACAAGGGCAGAAAAATTTGACCAAATATATTGCCCTTTAATCTCTTTTTACTATTTACATTATATTGTCCTTTAGTTGATGTGAGTTTCAAACTTTGATTTTTTTTTCAGGAGTAAGAATCTTTCAGGACTGGACCCCAAGAAAGGAAGCACAAGATTACCGCCCATACCAAAAGTCACGTTCCCCAAACTGAACAACCCAAACTACCGACATTTTAAGATGAACTACGACCACGTCCAGCTGTTTAGGTAAGGAATATTCGCTTATTTTCCCACACAGACTATTGTTGCTCTTTTGACAGAGTCCCCTCCCATCGACAAGTCATGCGCTTGCCATGGTTGCTGGTACGAGTACTTTTTTTTGGCAAAGTTTTAGCTGTCGGTCGATGGCAATCGCTGAAAAAGTGCTGTATGTCATTCGTTTTCAAGATATACAAAAAATTATTTAGCTAAAAAAATTAAAATAAGGAGTTAAAATGTGAGAAGATTAGAACTAACTTTACGGTCTAACATCATAGTGTGAATATTAACTTTTACCCAATTATTTATCGTTTGTTTTCGATACGCGTTCAACATTTCCCCGCTGTTTTCGGAGACATGCGCAATAGGTTTTTTGAGTCGATCCAATATCTTGTCCAGAGCCTGCGTTCCTCCTGTCAGGCTCTGGGCACGGATAGGAGTCGATCTCACACGGGTAGGTACTTCATATATCGTCCGCGAAATGTACCATAACATGTAGTGTACGGCGTAGAGGTGTACCGCTACCCAT
>WUAP02063225.1:0-17786 GCA_015163945.2 Stichodactyla helianthus
ATAGAAGTCATTGACCATGGAGGTTGTAATTCAGATACAAAATTGTCTTCATTTGCATAAACTTTAACTTGGATTTTATTCTCAGCCAAACCTGATTCATTTCGGAAAAAATCAGTAAAATATGAAAGCATACACCTAGACATCGCCTTCAGCTCATGTTGTAAATTCTGATACAACACGGGGTTACAGGTCGTTTCGCTACATGACCAGTTCGCTTATGCTAATTAGTTTGTTCTGCTACATGCAAATGGTCATTTCGCTACATGATCTGTGATCGTTTAGAGATGTGATACTGGCCACCTCTAACATGTCGATTTTAACAACTAGATACTCTACTACAATTACTGGAGTTGAAATTTCGATTAAAGTTGAGATAATCTTTTCGAAGAAGCCAAGTTAATGCGGGGAAACAACGTAAGCCCGTGTAGTGAAATGACTCGTTGATTTTCCACTTGTTTATTCCTGGAGTTTTATGGAACATGTTAGTAAACTTCAATTTTGATGCCCCAGAGGTTTTTTGAGGTGCACTGTTTGTTTGGGCAAAAATTCAGCTCTAATTAACTTCAGCATCTTCTAAAAATAAGTAGGCGTGAGTTCAGGCTTGTTTTTTCGGGGAGTTATCATTATATCATTATCTCAACTTAAATCAAAATTACAACTCCAGTAATTGCAGTAGAGTATCTAGTTCGTTAAGTAGCGAACTGGTCATCTACATGTAGCAAAATGACACAAAACACGGTTGCTCATGTTGTAAACACTACATATAACATTGTTATCATATTATAAGGTAGCCTGCATGTCCACGCTCAGCCCCCATGTCCTATTTAGCCTGGCCATGCAGGCTTTTCATGGCAGTTCCTGTTTCATGCTACTTTTTTGCAGTGCCAATTACTACCCTTCTCAATTGAGTATGACACAATTAGTACAATTTCTTATCTGATGGCAAATGTTTTATGTGATTGCTGATGAAATGTTTTATATACACCAAATTAAAAAACTACAATTTGTTGGATTCAAAAGGTTAAATCATCGAAGGTGAGACCGAGGGGGATTCTGGGTAAATAGTCCATGAGGCCAATAATATGCGTTTAGTATTGTTATAATTCTCGAATATTGCTTTCTTCGAGAATTTGAAGCAACTTTCGAGAGTTGCAACAAATAACCAATCTCTTATGCATATAATATAGGCCTTACAAAGTACTTACCCATAGCCCCTTTCAGTCTCACCTTCGATGATTGAACCTTTTGAACCCGACAATGTTTTTTCAATTTGGTGTATACTTATTTCAAAAAGGTTGCCACAGCCAAAGGGGATAGGCAATAGGAGAAAGGTTATTGCAAGATGGAAAGGAATTATGGGCATACAAGTAAACACAAATAGTCAAGGCCTTTAAAATGGGTTCATTGACCACAAACAACATTGAATATCTCAACACTAAGCTCCATGTTCTTGATGATAATAAGCAGCAGAAACACAAGTCGTTCCAGCTGTTTTTGGATCTTGGAATGGCCTATCTCCTGTTGCTTATTGCCTATTGCCTATCTCCTTTGGCTTCGACAACCTTTTTTTGAAATAGGTATATACCACATGATCCCCTGCTTGAAGTGTTGTGAGCAAAGCTGTAGAAATAGCAGACATTCCTGAAGAAAATAATATTGTCCTTGCTCCTCCCTCTAGATCATTTAATGCTTTTGCTGCTCCATCTACTGTAGGATTACTCCATCGTGTGTACAAGTATCCTTCATCCTAGATGATAAAAAATATGATTCCCATCAGATGATCAGCTAGATGGAGCTGACACAGTCATATCTGGGGTTTTGCATTTTTTTTTTTGGGGGGGGGGGGGTTGGGGGAAGGGGGGGGGGGATCATGCCTGGAAAAATAGATGTAGCCTTTAGTTAAACCAGTGAGGGACTGGCCATAAGGAATTGATAGTTTTCAGCCATTCCCAAGAGGATCAAAAGACAAAAGAAATGGCGGCCATGCTGGTGGTCGAACAAAAGGATCTAATGCTTCTATCAGTGGCTTCCCCCTGTGGCTTCCCCCTGTGGCTTCCCCCTGTGGCTTCCCCCTGTGGCTTCCCCCTGTGGCTTCCCCCTATGCATTGTATTGACCCGATAGCCTCGCTTGAATGATTCTTAAAACAAAAGATTATCTCATTGCGGGCTCCGCTGTAATAACAGCTATTATTTCAGCTTCTAAATAAGGATCAAGAGAATATGTTTGTCCTGTGTATTTCTATTGAATGGATTACCTTCCCCTCAACCAAATTACATCCATGTTCCACGGTTCCAGTTTTGAATGTTGAAGATGCGTAGATTGGTACAGAAATGGCCTGTGGTAGTACTAAATGATCCAACGGAGGTGCTGCAGCAATCGTCTCAAAGTGCTGATCACTCATTCTCCCCACACAAAATATTAATAGATTCTAGCTGTTTTCAAACGTGGCCTGCAAAAACCCGGCTCTTTTCTGTAAATATTTTATGGTCTTCCTGTGGTGTGGTACCCAGTATTCCTCGGATTAGTTGACCGAGTGAAGGTTGGTAGGGAGTATTGATTGAGAAAGAAGACAAAGATGGAGGGCAAAGCGAAATTTGTGTCGCCACAAATTCAAGATAATCCCGATGGATGGGGGCCGTGCTGCGTCCCTACAGCCTTCAGAGACATCCCTTATCAACCATTCTCTAAGGGAGATCGAATAGGAAAGGTAAAAAGGAGGAATAGCTTGGAATTTAGGTTTTTTTTGATGCTCGTTCAATCGCACATGGACACGTTGGTTTTACCGGCTTTTCTGACATAAATTATTCTGCAGGGCCTTGAATAACCAAAGAAAAGATAGATAACCCCTTTTCATAATTGTTTTCTATTCGTAGATCGTAAATTTTGTTCCTCACTGACCGAATTTGAATTTAGTTAATTTTTGCAAATAGACCAAATCCACTTGGGCTTAATGTTGTCCCATTTTAGACTGCGTGTTGATCCCTTGAGAATAAGAAATTTTTGATTTGAGTTTCATCCATATTAATTTATCGTCTCAAGTGCTACTGAGAAACAAAGAAACAATATACAAGGGAATGACATGTTCTGAGATGGGAAATTTTTACGCCTTAGTGGATTAGGTCAATTTCAATGTGAATGAGAATGTAAATAAGGGACCATTCATCTTTTTATAGGAATGGAAGGAAATTGGGAGGGCACCCAAAAAATTAGGTCCAAAGTGGGGGGGTGGGGTGGGGGGTCAGCAGAAAATTTTGAACATAATGGGGGCTCATGCCAAAGTCCCTAATGTGGCACTCTCTCCTCCCCTTCATCCCCCATGCTTGTATTATCCTTTATTGACATCATCAAATTATAATGATATATATATGTATTTATTATGTAAACTACAGTGTTACAAGGATTTCTGCCACTGAGAAATGCCGTATCTCAGCACACGTAAAAATACGATACTTTTCACATGTGAAAATATCAACCAATCAAATTTTTAGTATTCAGTGGTAGAAATCCTTGAAAACACTATAGAAAAATACATGGATGCTTGGAGATATGGAATTTATCTTCTTGTGTTCAAATTTGATATCTCACTTGTTTGCTGCGCTCACTCGTGAGATATCAAATTGAACACTCAAAGATAAATTCCATATCTCTGTGCACCCATGTATTATTCTCTCTACATGTATATATACAGTAATATGTAATAATTTTATTGTCATATTGTTAATGATAATGAATAATTTAAATGTAATCAAGTACATTAATTTTGTCACATGAAAGATAATATTTCACTCCTCATCCCAACCCTAGGAGTATTTTAAGCAATTAATACCATTGGATGCTTAGACTTCTAATACAGGGATCCAGCTGTAAAAAAATTCATTGATCAAAAAAGTGATTTTATGTCCTAGTTTATATAAAGCAGTAGCAGATCTAGGAAAGGGTTCAGGGGGTGTGCACCCCCCTTGAAATGAGTGATTAACAGTTTATTATGGCTTTATTATTATCTATTTTTGGTGCTCAAGTCCTGAACATGATGCACCCCTCCCTCAAAAAAAATCCTGGGGGTGCACCCCTCCCTGACAAAATTCCTGGATCCACCTCTCAACAGGATGGCTCGCTAGCCAGTTAAGAGTAACTACTTTTAAGTATTTTCTGCTTTCTAAATCAAGGTATCTGATTGGACTGGGAATATTTACCAAGACAGAAGATATGCTAGTAAGTTCAAAACTTGTGAATGCATTGAATGAATTATGTATATTAAATATCCTGCCACGTGTTCTGAGAAGTAAATGACAAATTCTTGAGTACATTTCCTCATTTAGAATAGGAGCACATAATTTAATAGCAGATTTCTTGATAAAGGTAGTACCGGTATGTGTGGTAAATATCATATTGCTCAGAGTTGGTCATTCTTCTTTTACAATACATGTCTAATGTTTATTTGTATTTAGATAAATACCAGTCTCAATTTGGTGCTGGTAACCAGACATTCTCATATTACCATGAGGAGGACGAGACATCATTCCAACTTGTTGACACATCAAGACCTCAACGACCTGCTTATCTGAAAAACAGGAATCGTATGAACCAGGTAAAAATCAGTCATGATTGATAGAGCTTAACCAGTTCCTCATAATCTTAAAACCTTGGTGTTGAAAGAACTTATATGAATCTAATGTTTGAAATATTCTGATTAGATGAGAGCCTGGTAGTATCGTGTATGGGAATACTCAGGGGAACTTATTTAAATGGAAATTTTTGATATGCAAATTAATTCCAATGATTATTTGTGTGTACTGTACTTTGTTCTATAAGATACATAGAGGATATTACATGCGAAGTTTATCTTTGAGTGGTGAAATATTGTTTTCAACACGAGAAGATAAACTTCATATCTTCAAGACACGGTGTAATTTTCTTTTTATTATATAGACACAGAAAATCTTTCTTTACTGTTGGTGATAATCACAACAACAATAATCACAACATGATAATCACAACAACACCCTGTCCTTTGAACTTTGCAAAACTCACTGCTACTCAGATCCACTTTTAGCTGATTCAACTTCATTTTCCTTCTCTCTTCGTAATTTAGATGCAACTAACTGCATGTCTTTACATCATAGAAAGATTTTTCTTTCATATCTTTGACTTTTGAATGTTATTTTTGCCTTATTCAAAGACTTTCTCACTTGTCACTTTTACACTGACTGGCCGCATTGAAAACTGAGTGTGAGCATGATGGAGATGACATCATCGATATCCTCACTAGTGAGGTTATGGAAAATGTCTCTGGGTTCCTGGATGTAGTTTCATATCATGTTTATGAATGGATTATTTTCCAGTATCTCACTCATGTCTATATAATAATATATATTAATTATACTTTCATTATTTTGTAAAATGCTATGAAAAATTGTTTAAATATCAAAAAAAAGTGTAAGGGCTTTTTCAGATAACAGAGACCTCAGTCTTGTCAATTTACAATATCATGCTCAAACTCATCCAATAATTACTTAATATTTGTTACCTGTTAGCGAGTCCAAAGAAGAGACCAACGTGGTGGTCGTCTTGGTAACCAAAATTATGGGGGGAACCAAGCTGGTATGCAGAGTTTGTCAAGGGGTCGTGATAACCGTAACAAGTTCCAGCGCAAGATGCAGAGGAATTATGGAGGTGGTCGCTGGGGAGATAGAAAACAAGGAGTAAGTTTAATTATTTTTCTATTCTGTTCTAAACTGGAATGTACAGTGTAAGAATCAATTAGCACTTAATGACTGGTTTTGAGGGAAACAGTAAAATTTGTTTTTACTCAAAAAAGCTATATTTTCCAAGGAGCATCTGAGGGAAATTTTGAGGGTTGAGAGTAAACAAATATCACTGTTTCCCTGACATGTGTGAGTAGAGTTGTTTGATAGTCTTCTGTGCCTTAAGAGTTTTTCCTTAAATTTCTCTTGCTTTCCTTGAGTTGAATCAGGACCCAGTGTCTCAGGAGACAGAACAATGTAAAATGAATTATGATAGACTTTTCAAATTGTGTTTGCATGGAAAAGCAGGATTTGTGTGCACTGTGATTGGTTCTTGGATGCAGGGTTCAAAATAATTTTTCAGTTTGATACAGGATTTTGTAGGCTTTTTTCTTGAGACTTGTTTATTTTTCCAGGCAGTTTTAAGACATTAATTTTTTTTCATTTTTGATCAACAGAAAGGTAACCGGTCTTTTCGATCCAGGTCGTTTCGATCCACATTTCAAAAAGATCAATTTGGCCCAAGTCGTTTCGATCCACTGTCTATACCAGTTCGATCCTGCATGTATATTTTCATTCAAGTTTGTTTGTAAAAACCTTTTGAGCCTTATAAAAATCGACTTCATGTTATATTTAAATCAAAATGAGAAAGTTCTACGCCGGGATTTTACGGCATAATAACTGCTCTTACAGTCAAACAAATAAGTTCGCATCGGAATGTTCACCTTCGAAATGCAAGTCAATTCATTGAATTTTTATGTGTTTCTTGGCTTACATGTAAATATTACATTTAAAAGGTTTCTTCTAATGTAAATTAACATCTAAAATAAAAATGGACGAAAAACAGTTGATTTCTGATACTATTTATTAGTATAAACACATATAATTTGGATCAGTCAAACTTCACATCTTAGCGTCCTTCGCAAAATGACGTTCACATTCCAACCACAAACATTTGTTAAGTGTGTGAGATTTACTGTAAAATATATTCGATGCCACACAAACTACTTTCTTCAGATGATAGTTATCGTGATACTAAGGTGTATTTAGACCAATTATGGATTGTCTTGAAGGGAAAGAAAACGAAAAAGATGTGTGTTGCTGACTCGTCATCAGTCCTCCACACAATGAGTTGCTGTGTTTTACCCTGCAAGCAGAGGAAGTTTTTTTCCCTCTCTTCTAGGAAGAGAGACAAAAACTCACAGGGTAGCTGTGTTTTGAAGTGTACTGAGAAGATTTCTGGTAGCCAAGTCTGATCAAGAAGCAAACAAGTTATTTTTCATTATCGATTTTAGCTCTTTACATCTATTTCATACTAAAGGATTACAATTTCATTTTACTTAGGTATTATTTGGTAATTAAAACAACGGAAAAATAAATGACAAACTAGGAATCACGAAGATTGACGATAACACGTTTTTTTTCGCCTACGCATAGTTTCGTCTACTGAAGTTTGCCTACGTATCGTTTTGCCTACCTATCAAATAAGTTGTGAGACCTGTGAAACCCATCTTAAAATAGTATGATACAGTATATATATCAAACAAGAAAAAGTACAAGTGCTGGTGAGTAAAGTAAGAGAAAAATTGGGAAATGAGTCAAAAAAAGTTCAGACGCAAACGAGTTGTGTTACAATGACACTGCAATGACTTGTCAAGTAAAACTGGCAAACTATCCTGATTTTCGTAAGAAATCTTTGCTTGTTATCAAAATCTTTATTAAAAACAAACACTTTTTATCTCAGTTTTCCTCTCTTTTTATTACTTTTTATCAGTTTATATCAATCTAAACGCAAATAAAGTAAGAGAAACATTGCGAATTAGTCAAAAACTTCAGACGCAAACGAGTTGTTACAACAACAGTGTAACGACTCTTCAAGTGAAAGTGGCAAACTATCCTGATTTTCGTAAGAAATCTTTGCTTGGTATCATAATCTTTATTAAAAATATTTTTATCTCTTAAAAGGTCTATTTCAATCTAAAGTTGATTAAAAAACAGAAGTTTCTTTAAATCAGGATGAGTTTGCCGGTTTCACGCGAATATGAAAGTCGTTACACTGTTGTTTTAACACAACTCGTTCGCGTCTGTTTTTGACTCATTCACAATGTTTCGCTTACTTCATTCGCCTTGTTTGATATATTTACTGTATCAAACTTTTTTAAGATAGGTTTCACAGCTCTCACAACTTATTTGAATAGGTAGGGAACTTCAGTAGGTGAACTTAAGTAGGCAAACTTCAGTAGGCGAAACGATCGTAATTCCTTTATATCTATGCAAATTATGGTCGCAAACAGAGCCGATAAATCGAAGGAAAATTGCAAATATTGGTTTAGTATTTTGAAATATCATTATTTATCTTTAATAAAGTTGTACTGAACCTTCTACAAAGTGGATCGAACTGGTATAAACAGTGGATCGAAACGACTTGGGTCAAATTGATCTTTTTAAAATGTGGATTGAAATGACCTGGATTGAAACAATTTTGGATCGCAAAGACTGGCATTCAACAGAAATAGCAGTCAGCTGCTATCTTGAACCCTGGAGTATCAGTATCTTCATTTCCTTGTCTTTATTATTTGGATTCATTTTTTCTTTTCGTGATTTATTAGGGCCTTCATAAAAGAGTGGCATCAGTTACTGTAAGAGAGGAGTGGAAAGTCTTGGAGGAAGGAGAGTTAGATTTTCCAAGATTATCTAAACTGAGTCTTCCAACTGTTGGAGCTCCTACAGACTTGTAAGTATGGCTGCTGAAATAACAAAACAGCCTACCACAAGACCTTTTTGGCTTGGTCATAATGTTTTGTGATTTTAGACCTTGTGTCATCCTCTTGGGAATAAGATCTCTTGTTTGAGGCTCATCCATATTAATGTATCTTCTCAAGTGTTACCAAGAAACAAAAAAAAATCCAGGGGAATGTCTTGTGGTCTGAAATGACAAAACATTATGACCAAGCCAAAAAGGTCTACGAGGCCCTTTCCATGATGGCATAATTTACTACCTCTACCAGAATGCTTTGAGTGGCTTCTATTGTCAGGCAGATTTTACCAATTGTCTCTTTTTCCCAGAAGAGTATAAAAAATAAATATGCATTTTGGCAAAGCATTCTGGTACAGTACAGCTCAGAAGTTTGTCAAACCAGTTCAGTGAACAGGCTACTTACATACACCTAGACAAAATTTACTAGTACTGTATGGCTCTCATGCTTAGTTGATAACAGGTATGTACTGTATCCCATACTTAACAATGATGATAAATGATGATAAATGATGATAAATTTCACTGATAAACATACTTCATTTTGCCAGGTATCTTTGTGGTACCATGCAGTACTATGACAAATCTATGGACCGTGTCACTACTAAGAATGAATTGCCTCTTGTTGGAGTGGACAGGATCTTCCACAAAGTCACTACAACTGATGATCCTATTATTAGCAAAGTAAGATAAACTAATAATTAGAAAGGTCAATATATACATGTAACATAGCCATGATTTAATGCGCACTCTGGTTAATTAGCATGTGAGAGTATGCATCCATAACTTGATGGATGTTTGCATGTGCACAGGACTTCTGCTTCACCTTGTGCAACTCTTACACTTTTCTTGCTTATCTTTATCTCTCCAGTTGTTGTCTCAAGGCAATGTCTTTGCCACTGATGCCATCATGGCCACCCTCATGACCTGCACACGTTCCAACTACTCGTGGGATATTGTTGTCCAGGTAACCTCTTTATAATTATTTCATTCTGGATAACAACTGACATGTTGTCTGGATTTGTTTGGCTTGTCTGTTCTGTATTCTTAATTTGATGATAACAGTTATAAAGTTAGGGATAGCAAACTATACTACATTGCAGCTGTATTATATGTGCATGCTCAACGAGGTAAGAATAGGAATCCAGTCTAATCTATGTAACCTCTTGATTTTCTAATATTGCAGCGCGTTGGATCAAAATTGTTCTTTGACAAAAGAGATGATTCTGAATTTGGTAAGTTTTTCTTATTTGAAATCTTCTTTTTTACATAAATATATATATATATATATATTGCGTATTCCCTTGCAATTTGTCTTTAAATTTACTAGTTATACCAGATTTCCCCTACCATGACTGTGCTCACTCTTAGAATATTGTTTTCACCACATGAAGATAAGCTTTATATCTTTATGAAAGCCACTTGGCACTTGATGAAACATGGAGAAGCAAGGTTTCCCCTGTCCCTTGTATAAGGGTGTGTGACTGGGCATGTCAGCTCACCTTGTTTCTCTGTGCTTCATATCTTTACATCACTATTTAGTATACTCTTTTTGTTTTTATTTGTTAATATTTTTATGTGTTGTTATTATTTACAGACCTCTTGTCTGTCTGTGAGACAGCTAACGACCTCAACATTGATGAAGGCAGTGGAATCAACACCCCAACTAACCTGTCCCTGGAAGCAACCTTTATCAACCAAAACTTCTCTCAGCAAGCGCTCAAGAAAGGAAAACAACTGAAATATGAACATCCTAACCCTTTTGCTTCAGATGAAGATGACAACAGAGTTGCATCTGTTGCTTACAGGTACAGCAAGTCTTCTGGGTGGATTTGGGTGTCTGGTGGGGGGTAGGATTGGGTAGATGGCAACATGTTCCCCAACAATCCCTTTTACATAAGCACTTGTGTTGTTATAGAACAACTGTAAATGTGCATTATTAATGTTTTCCCATTTCACAACAAGTGTAATTCCCCAGGGAGTTATTTCTTTCCTTACTGTTAATACTCGAGAAGAGATGTTAATATGGATGAAAAAAAGAATTGTATTCTCATAGGAAAGTGTGCTCAGAAATGGGAAAACATTCTAGTAGATTTACTGCATTATGAGTTAGGCACCATAAAACTTGCAAACATTATCTGGAATTTTGTCCCTGACAACAGCTCAAGGTATCAGACTTAGCAAAATGCTCAGACAAAGAAGTAGTGTGTTATACTAGTATAAATGGCTTTCAGAGCAGACATCTTTGTAGTCAAAATAATAGTGGTGGCATTTCTCTCAAGGGAAATGAAATCTTTTGTCATTCCAAAGCATTTCTTTGTTCTTGCTGATAAGCATGGCTTGCATGAAAAACCTCTATAGTTTGTATGAACAACATTTATTTGTTTGTATGAATAAATAAATGCTGAACACTGTGTAGAAAAATATGCTTCACTTCACTGATGTTTCAGACATTTTAGTCCTTTGGAGTAAAAGAGATGAAGACTCTCCTACATTGTATGAAGGACTAAACTTTAAGAAGTTGTTTTGTTACTATCATTTTTCATTATTATTTTCATTTAAGGTATCGGAAGTGGGATCTTGGTGATGGAAATTCAGTTATCGTTAGATGCGAACATGATGCTGTGATGCATGGACCCAGAGGAGAAGAGGCACTAATAAATATCAAGACCTTGAATGAATTTGATTCAAAGGTATAAAAATTAAGTAATATATACAATATGAGTGGCCATATGCTGTATCTGATCTACAAGCTCAAGCTGCAGGTTAGGTTACATGTAGCTAGATCGTGTTTGACTAAAATTTTGAAAATACATGTGAATTTGGTCGAGAAAATCAGCTTTAAAGTTTATGCAAATCAGGACATTTTACTGTATGAGATACTGTACAAGTTCCTCCATGCTTATGATTTTCTATGGTTTTTGCCTCGTTATTTTTTTATGAGCATAATAATACCTTTTAATGTGGTTGCTTTGCTTTTGACCTTATTTCTAGAAGTACCGTCTTTTTATTCCATTTTAATGTCATTCATTCATTTATGTTTTCAGATTACTGGTGTAGACTGGCGTCAGAAACTTGATTCTCAGCGTGGTGCTGTTTTGGCTACAGAGCTGAAGAATAACAGTTGTAAACTAGCCAAGTGGACTGTTTCTTCAATCCTGGCTGGTTCAGATTACCTTAAAATAGGGTAAGTCTGGGTTATTTTGGTTTGGGTAAGTTAGGGAGCATTCATTTATGTCTTAAGGCCTATCCACACTAAGGGTTTTGCTCCAGGGTCACTTTGTTCCTTTGTGTGTACCACCAATTTCATGAAAAAAAAAGTTGTGGTGGGAACAACTTTGCTCCTTCCTTACACTCCTTGATATTGACTAATTAAATATCAGGGAACATGACCCAGGGAGAAAATTCCTGCCACAACTTTTTTCATGAAACAGTTGGTACCTATGGATTAAAGCGACCCAGAAGCCTGCCCTAGGAGCAAAACCCTTAGTGCATTTTGGTGTTTAGTTCTTCTGGGGGGCAGGCAAAATCTCACAGTCTGTTTTAAAAATAACCACCTAATCCATGGTGGGGTTAGATGTCAATTTAATGATTAAAAAGGAAATTGAAGCATAAATCCATCTATGCCCCTACCAATGCCAGTGATAAATCAAATCTAGATCTATGAATCTTTCATTGTTGTGAAACAATGTGGTTCAATCACAACTGAGCTGGGCTCCAAACTTAGGTGAAAGCCCAAAGATTGAATAGGAATTTGGAAGTTTATTTTTGGAGGGAGGAGAACTAGAGAACTGAGAGAGAAACCCAGGAGAGAACCAACCAACAACTCTACTCATATGAGATAGCAGGTCCAGGGGTCAAACCTGAGACCACAGCAGTGAGAGGCAGAGCATTAGCAGTACACACCATCCATGCTTCCTTAATCAATGATAAATCAATGTTAATAAAATGTGATTTTCAATTTTAGGTATGTCTCTAGGGTGAATTTCCTTGACTCCTCCAAACATGTTATTCTTGGAACTCAGCAGTTTCGTCCCAAGGAGTTTTCTACCCAGATTGCCTTGAACATGGACAATGCCTGGGGTATATTCCGTTGCATTGTAGACATCTGCCTAAAGCTACGAGAAGGCAAATACCTCATCCTTAAAGATCCTAACAAGGTGCTGTATGCAAAATACTGTTGTTACATTTGTTAGTCCAGGGAAAATGTCCCTCTTAAATAGAGTAAAAAGGATTTGAACTCTCCTTAGGTTTTGAATGTCTCTGATAAGATCTTCTGGACTTGAATTAATGACCAAATAGAGTGCACGCTATATATATCCAGGAATCAATCCCAAACTATTTAGAGCGTAATGGTATTTATTTATCAACTATTTAGTTATTGACTAACTAAGAATTCACTTGTGCATGAAACACACAAAGAAACACAAAGATCGCTAGAGGTATGGTGCTTTTGTTTTTACCATTCTGCCTGAGAGGCAATTGCATAGTACTTTCTTTGATTTTTTCATGTATATTTGGCATGCACTTTATTACTAATGATTGGTAAAATTGTATAAGTTGTGCTTCTTTTTGCAAAATTTATAATGGGAACCCGGGAAAGTGACCATTACCATTTTAGTTTCTTACTGCAACAAACAAAACCAGTGCTCAGTGGTAGGGCATCTGACCAGCATCTGGAAGGTCACAGATGTGACCTGAAACAAAATACTGAATACATTTCTATCAATATAAATTTATAATCTTTCAAACGTTCTCTTAGGGTGTGATCCGTATCTATGATATCCCAAATTCCACGTTTGAATCAAGTGATGAAGATGATGATGATGAAGATGATGGTGATGATGAAGATGAAAAAGGTATGTTCTTTATAATAGAACACTTAGGTTTTTAATTTTTATTGATTATTATAATTTTTATTTATTTTGTATACCTTCTGGTTCGAGTCTTGTTATGGGGGGAGGGGTGGTTGGCAATCGTTTCCAAAGGATGAGAGGATTAGGCTTGTACAAAGTTACCATCAGCCAACATGGCCACCATTCTTTATTCTTTCAACCACACCTTTGGGATTGATTGTAAACCATTCATTTTATTTCAGATGTAGAGGATGATTGATATGCTAATCCAGTCCATGGGCATCTGCTTGAAACATGACAAGTACAACAAATAATACAACGGGATTACACTTTTCACCACAGTCCCAGCTCTACCCTAATTTGATAGCCCCCTCTCCCCTTCCCCCTGCGCCACCAATCTAATCCACGACACTGGGTATTGTATTGGAATATTTGTTATGCATTTTCGTTTCTCAAATGTCCATGGTCAGATCTAAATGATCTCCGTCAAGAAATAAAAATTCAAAGGTGAACACACATTCAATGTCACGTATATTTAATTTGACTTTGCATAGTTAAACAAGTCCTGCTAAGGCTTTCGGGTCTATGTAAAAACCAAAATTTTGCGGAATTCCTATTCCTACCGAACTCATTTGTGTTATTAGTTATTCAATCTTTCCATCTTTTTTCTTCTTAAAAGAAGCGATTCGTGGCAAGTATTGAGAAGGTGTTGCTAGCAGGATAATAGGAACCAAGTCTTGAGCCCGGATCACGCTTGAAACAAATTCTTGAAATGTTCCAATCCATATCTTGGACACATACAGCTTGTCCTCGATAATAATAGCTTGTCCGTGACAACGTAGCCCTTAAGAGTCGTCACGCAACGATTTACGTGGGGAGTGAAGCGTTGCGTGACGACACCAAGGCTGTCTGCATAGGAGACTGAATCCCATTAGGCAGTACAGTACAGCAATACTTGAGTATTTTCCCGCTTTCCATAAAATATCCCGCTCGTCAACTTCAGATCATTTGCATTTACAATGATTTTGCACGATTTGAAGATGTTTATTGCTTTCTACATGCATATGATGGGCGATATGAGTACTTAATACTAGTGACTGACGTTTTTATCAAAGAAAAACAAGGTTTTGTTTGTTGTACGCCAAATGAAAGCAGTACTACATCGGCGCCTTTGAAGATATGTCTTTAAGGAACAAGTGGAAAAACAGGGGCGCAATTTGCGTAGTCTTCTAATTACAAAAATTTGACAATTTTTTTAATTATCCAAACAAAATTTTACGAGAATTTTTAGCGTTTTTTGAAAGTTTTTCGAATTTTGTAAAAATGGGTGCAGTGTGCACCGTTCCGTCAACCACACCCTTCAAATCCACGTCATGCGTTTGATCACCAGACTCGGTTCTCACATGCTTTGCTGATTATCTTCCCATAAAATCACCTCCACATTTCGGTGTGATCTCATGTCCGAACCAGTGTTGATCCTCGGTGACGTCGTTAGGACCATGCGACAGTTGTTATGTTATCTCGGATGCTCACACGCAACCTAAACGTCTTACTTGGAAACTTTGAGAGACGGAAATGGAATTTTTTGAAATTGTTTAAAAACACCTTTCTAGTGTCGTACGATACGCATAGGATCTTTTATCCACGAACGTCAGTCAAATGTGCCATCCTAATATTTTTCATTTCTATATTGATGAAATGCTTGCAAGGATAATTTTATCCTGAAAGACTAATTTTGTCCTGCAAGACTATTTTTGTCCTGCAAAACTAATTTTTTCCTGCAAGACTATTTTTGTTCTTGCACGGTTTTCGGCTTTCATCATCTTGTCCTTTTTTAATCGCATTAAAAGAACGCGTTTTGACGTGCAAAACCTTGAACCAATCAGTGATTACCACGAACAGCGTGACTAATATTCTTGTTCGTCATGGGTTGTATTTCGTGCATAGTCTAAACTCTTCAAGAAGGCAAACATGGCTCGCAATGCTCTGGCATTTTCTGTCCTTTGTGCTCTCTTACTTGGAACGCGGTTGACACTGTGTGAAAAATACGAAGCCAGTGCTCCTAAAGTTGAGTTAGCACTTTACTACGAAAGTCTCTGCCCGGACTGCCAGCAGTTTATCGAGGAGCAACTGTACCCGACCTACAGGAAAGTGAGTGAAATCTTCAACCTCACGCTCGTACCTTATGGCAATGCTTACGAATCTAGAGAAGGCAGTCAATGGCACTTCGAATGTCAACACGGAAAGGAGGAATGCATTGGGAATGTAATCGAAACTTGTGCTATTTCAATTTTAAGGAATATTACTGTTTCGTTTCCATTCGTGCATTGTTTTGAGAAGAATATAGACGATAAAAACCCACACAAGGTGGCAGAGGAATGCGCTGAGGATGTTGGTATAGATTACTCTCCAATCGATGCCTGTCAGGGAGGGCCCTTGGGAAATCGATTGGAGCACGAGATGGCGCTCAAGACCGACGCTCTCGAGCCGAAACATCAGTACGTGCCGTGGATTACGTTGAATGGAAAGCACACGGAAAAGATGCAAGACAAGGCGCAGGATAATCTGCTGAAGCTCCTGTGCGAGTATTATACTGGACATAAACCGCCTGCATGTGAAAACCTGCATCCTGGACGGTGTTACAAACCCCATCATTAGTCCTTTGTCTATCAGGCCAGTTCCAACATGACGTCACAAGACCAAATCACGTGGTTATTTGACCGAGCGTTTCTGTGGACGTTTTGAATGCGCCGTGTACGCATTTTGAGCGTCGAAAAAATATCCCAGCCTAATTTTATGAAATTCGAATCATGGAATGTGTTAAATTACACAATAAACTACCGAAATGAGCAAAGAGGGAGAGCAAGGGGCAAACGACGTCATTTTGAAGAAGAAGAAATACATTGTAATTTTGTGTTTGTTCGTTCAATCCAATTTTTTTCAAACTTGATTATCCCCTAACAAGACGTTTGTGATCATCTCTCTATTATTTTCTGCTTTTACTAGAGATAGGCGCTTTGTGAATTCTTTCTATATCAAATCTTAATAATAAGTTCCGTTTTTTAAAGTCTAACCAATAAAGTCTATTATTGTTTCAACTTTTGTCAATGGAAAGCGAAATTGAGAGATGCTCTTTGAGTGGCATCTTTGAGTAGCACAGTAGATTTCCTCGCCGTGACTGATAACGAAATTGTGAGATCCATATACCTCAAAAAGGTTGAGATCTACGGTCGAGATGATCGCGGAAAAAATGATTTGTAGGTAAAACAGGAAAAACGGTCACATGTTTACAATGAGCTTCTACCCTTTTCCTGCAAATTTGGCCAGCATGGGCATTGCTTTTTTTTGCGCTATATCAAAGTTCCCACTATATGTGGCTGAGTGATAAACCTTCCCTTCTGTAATGCTTCTGTAATGACAGGCGATACAGTTTCGAAATGAAATGCGCGTTGCTTTTTGCGCCAGGTCGAAGTTGCTATGTGGCTGAGTGTTAAAATTTCCCTGCGGTTCTATATGATCCTTTGTTCGACTGGCTTTGTTAACGTTGTATACGTAACCAAGATAGAAAGGTGAATAGATAAAGAACGCCTGAAGGAAATGAAGGTTTGATGCTATTCTTGGTTGGCATGGTTACGAGGGGGGAACACAGAGATAAAACCCTCATGCACGAAAGCAAGACTGAAAATTCTGGTCACTTTTTGATAAGGAGTGCTTTTGTTTTGAATCACGTTTTATATTAAACCAAGTTTTTCTTATTTTTCTTATAATTTTCCAACATTATCATCATGGCCACCTTGACAATCGCCTTCGCACCCTTACCCTTATTAACCACATCGTTGCTATTGTATTTTCTTCGTCTTGAGGACATTCTACCCGGAAACAATAGCCTTCTATTTCAGTTCTTATCTAACAATTCCACATGTAATGAAGGTTTTAACAAACTATTGTATTCCTTCAATTCTCTTCAATATGGTGTCGACGAGCTACAACACAGAAATGCATCGTGGGTAAAATTTCACATGCCACGTCACTTGAGTGTCAGTGTCTTGCAGTGAAGTCAGTAGAGTTAAGGGACCGATCGTTAATTACGTCGAAGGGGGGGGGGCGGTGGAAATAGAGGGGGGGTACGTTTTTAAAAATCGGCGAAAATGGGGTGTGTGTATATTTCTAAATGATCAGAATTCGTTGGGGGGTACATTTTTAGTTTTTAGGAATTTCATAAACATCAACTTTATTTCAAACAAGAGCTTTCCCACTCGCCAATCCTACTCGTTACTATTTCACACTAAAGGGTTCTTTTCGGTTTCGAAGTCCCCCCTTTTGTCAAAACGTTTTAGAAATTTACCAAAATTATAGTAAAACAATGGTTTTGCGTTATAGCTGACGCATCGTCAACGCGTAAACATATCTATTTCAGTATTGCAACTGTT
>WUAP02063336.1:0-34405 GCA_015163945.2 Stichodactyla helianthus
TGATCCCCCTAAATGGCCTGTACAGGTTTTTCTGTCCCCCCCCTCCCCCCTTTATATCTTACATAAATTGATATGATCCCCCTCAAAGGCCTGCACAGATTTTTGTGACCCCCCCTTGACAAGTCCATTATAGGAGGGGGATTGATACATTTCTTTGTAAATAAAAGAGAGCCAAAAAGGGGGAGTAAAGTTTAATAGTTTGTCACCTTATAAATTCCATCCACACACTTTTGTTTGTATCTGCACTCAATCTCACCCTCCTCTCCTAACCCCTCTAAGAATACAAATAGAATAAATACTACTCATTATTTTCACTCTGTCAGTCTACCCTCTCAGGAATTTCAACTCCTTTCATGTCAAAGGGTGGCGTGTTTTAAGGAATGAAGGGTTCACACAGCTACCAGAAAAAACAAAACGACGGATGGCTGATATTGGTTGCTTAGGGGTCTGAAGCCCCCCACTTTCTACAAGAATGGCAAATATGCTCTTCTAGAAAGCAGTAAGGATTTACTAGGCTAGCCCCTCACTTTCAGAATTGCTCTGCCATCCCTGGAAATGAGGAAAGATGTCATTTTATTAAGAGGAAAGATTTTTTCCCCCCAAAAGATAGCTTCAATGAGAACCTCTCTGTAAATTCTACAGCTGTCCAGGAATGTATTAATTTGTAACTGTACCGTATCTGGTCTCAGGTGGCTTTGCAGTTTCCTGATACACTCCTGTCAGACTCGACGGCAGTTGCTTCTTTATTGGAAAAGCAAACAAATGCTAAGATATATGTGTTGGCTGATACATCATACGGAAGGTATGTAATCACCGTATTACTATAGGGAGCCAAAGCTTTGTTCTAAATGGTTTGGGACATTTTCATGGTTGTAGGATACATGCCGCAACATTGAAATGGCTTTGTTTTGTCTTTGTGTAAATCATGCAGCCGACAAGTGTATTATAGTTGCCATAAAGTATGACTATGAATCTGCCATATCATTTACTGCTGGTACAAAATCTGCTTTTATATTTAAGGATTTTTTGTTAATGTTTAGAGTCACATTCAGCTTATCTAGTTTAAAAAAATCACCTCAATTACTACTTTGGCTGCATATTTTAATATGTTACCAACAACCGTAGCTAGCATAGCTATGGCTACCACACTGGTTATTGGGGACAAAGCTTCTATCCTTTCTTACTATTATTTTTCTATTTGTGTTGGTTAGCTGTTGTGTAGATGAAGTTGCTGCAGAGCATATCAAGGCTGATGCCATTATCCATTATGGTAGAGCTTGTCTAAGTCCGTAAGTGTTATAAGCTCTAAGGCTTACATTGTCTGTATTCTGTCTTTAGACCACATAGCTATTTTTCTACTCCTTAAATATGGGATTCATATTCACAGGACAAGACGACTACCAGCTTTTTATGTATTTGGTAGACAAGACATAAATACCTCAACCTGCTGTCAACACATAAACACCTTATTACCTGACAAGAATGGCAGGATAATCATCATGTATGATGCCATGTACTACTATTGTATAGGTAAATATTGAAAAACTTCAATATTACTTACATGTATGATAATAATAATAATACCAACTTTATTTCATGAGGGTGGAAAACACATATAGCAGTTGAACACAGAGATAAGCTTATAGCCCTGTTAATGTTAGACATCCCCCATATCTCAAAGAAGGACAGGACGTTCCATGAAGAATATAATCTAGAATGGATTCTCCACCTTTGAAATTTCTGTGCTCTGCTCCACGCCACTCGATGGGCTTGGATATGGATGACAAGGCTATGCTCATCTCTGTAGTTTAGAACGAAAAGGTACTGCCAAGACACAACAAAACAATGGTTATGGTAATATTGAGATCTGACTCACTTTGATGAGCTGAAAGAAGTATTGGCATAATGATGGGATTTCAGAAGCCTATTGTGAACACTCTCTAGAGGATTTTCAATTTTACTTAAAACTGATCAGAATTATCTATCTCTCTAAAGATCTTTTTTTTAAATGAAATTCCATTTAATTTTTGAACAGAAACACTGAAGAATAAGCTGCAAGAAGATTACAAAAATTTGGTGGTGTCGCAACTAGAACCCTCCTTAATGAATAAAGTAATAAATCAATCTATTAATTCAAACAAAATGAATCATAAAGAAAATGAAACAGGAAGGAATGGAAATGAAAAAGAACATGGGACAAAAGAATTGAAAAATGAAAAACCAACAAAGCATGAAAATATAGAAGAAAAGCACTGGATCAGAAGGTATGCGACTTGAGATACTTTACATGCCATGGTTGAAATAGAGAAACAAAATCTTTTAGGGGAATTCATTCTTTCAAAATCCAAGAAACACAAAATTCAAAACAGAGGTTTGGGAATGAAAGCTTGTAGTCTATGTTTACAGGGTTCCCAGGGGTCAGGGAAAAACACAGTCAGGGGAAAGTCAGTGAAAAGTCAGGGATTTTTTTATTTAGTCAGGGAAATTCAGATTTTTACCTAAAGTCAGGGAAAAGTCAGTGAATTTTTGTCACAGCTATCCCATAATAGCTGTCATATAGTTAATATAGTTGCATTTTAAAGGATAAAGGTATCAAAACATGAAATGACTTGAAAAAAAAAATCATGTCTGTATAGAAAAAGCATTATAAACTATTGACATCTTGAAAAAATTATCATGTGATTGTCATGACAGATATAAAAATTTGTTGTGTACAAAACATCACATAAATTGTTTATGTTTTTCTTGTGCAAAATCGTCAGTGAAATTGTTATTTAGTCAGGGAAAAGTCAGGGAATAGTCAGGTAATTTAGTTTTTCAAAATGACTGGGAATCCTGGTTTAGGAAATCATTTTTGGAAGACCCCTTTTTGCAGCCTTACTAAAACTTAGCTATGACCCTCTCACCATTTGCGCCAGCTCATCCCCCTACCCCACTCCCCTAATAAATTTCTGGTCCCATATTATTATTGTTTTCAGGTTTGGTTACGAGTTCTGTATACCAAGTGATCATGATATTGATGAATATAAAGTGTTTTACATAGGACAGCAATCCTTGAATCTCACTAATCTTATGATAACATATAACAAATGTCAGGTGAGTGATGGAATGTAAACTGGGTTACCTGTGGTAACACTTCAACAGGAAGCCCACTCAACCCTAAACTCCTGTTGTTCTTACTGCGCATGCTTGTGATGAACTGCCAGGGCTCTGGGGTTGAGAGTGCAGGAAGCCAAACTAAAAATGTATTTTTCAAGAAAATACAGAGGACACAGTTGATGTAATGTATTCATAAAGTCTATTGTGGCCTATTGTTGTTCTATCCATTGTATTATGTGTTGTTCATTGTATTTTATGAAATATATTTCATCAACTGTATGCTGTAGTCTCCCCCTCTCTGGCGTTATCTCCCCCTCATCCCTCTGCCACTACCAACTCATCAGGCCCTTGCCACCTTAGAATTTCCCATCCCTCTGCTTTTGAAATACTCAACACAATAGGACATTTGCATGATGGCATCATTTAACTACCACTACCAGAATGCTTTGTCAACATGCTTTGTTATTCAGATTTCTCTACTCTCCTGGGAATAAAGAGACAATTGGGAGACAACGGGTGGCATGGATGGCGTAGCGGTGAAACGTTCGCCTCTCGCCACTGTGGTCCAACGGGTCGGGTCACATGGTTTGAACCCTGCAGATGCCACATGTGAGTAGAGTTTGTTAGATGTGTTGTTCTCTCCCTTGCCACGAGGGTTTTTTTCTGGGTTCTCCAGTTTTCCTCCCTCCATCAAAATCAACATGTGAGCTGAGAGTTGTATGCTTAAAACAGTTAATGTAGTGGTAGTGTGTGTGAGTGATAGTGCCCCCAATTAGTGTGGAAGAGCTAGAACGACTAGGCACTTAAATAAAGAGATTTATTTATTTATTTATTTAATTGGTCAAATTTGACTGACAATAGAAGCCACTCAAAGCATTCTGGTAGTGGTAGGAAATTACGCCATCATACAAACAGCCTGTTCTGAAATGATCTTCCCATGGGGTTTCCACAATAGTTATTTCATTTTTTGTTCAGTTTTATTCGTATGATCCAGTCACAGACACAGCCAAACAGGAGACTCTAAATGTCAATAAAGTTCTTATGAAAAGGTACACAAAAACCTAGTTATCATACACAAGATTTACTCTATCATTTTCCCTTTGCATACCATGTCTTTCCTTCAGTATTATTTCTTTGTTTATGGTAACATTTGAGGAGACACATAAACATGGATGATCCTGCAAGAATCTTGGTATAAACAAAAGTCCATCAATTTAAGCCACAGAGAGAACCATTTGCTTAAACAGAGTTTTTCAGATCTCCTGACATTAAAGGAAATGGAATTACTCTCTCTTAATTTCAATGGATGATAAATGAATGGAAGAATTAATTTTTTGAGGCATGTTTACTCTCTTACCCCTCCCTCCTGTGCCACTTGCACCCCAAATAACTTGTATCCATGTCCCTGTAACCTTTTGTATTTCATTCCATTCAATGTAGATATTATATGATACAGAAGGCTAAGGATGCACAGGTGGTAGGAATAGTGGTTGGTACTCTTGGTGTGGGTATGTTAGTCCAATTGAGCACTATCAAGATTTCCTGGGGGAGGGCACTCCGGGGTAAAAGTATCGGGTATGCTTGTCGGAACTTTTCAAAAATACCCCTAAAAGATACGGGAAGTCTTTTAAAAAGGGTGTGGCTAGGCAATTTTTAACCCCTAAGAGATACCACTAATAAATAAATAAAATTGGATATTTAGAAGGCTATTGAAATGTTAAGCATCACTGACACAGGGTTCGTATGGGTTCTGGAAAGTCTTGGAAAGTTTTGGAAATTGATAACGCATTTTTCCAGGACCTTGAAAGTTTTGGAAAATTGATATTTTTTCCACTAGGCTATGGAAAAGTCATGGATTTTTTGTAGCTCGTCCAGCTTATACCTTGCAAAGAATTGTTTTCGTTGTAAAGCGTCGAAGATTTTTCTGTCAGCACTGTACGTGTGGTTTACGTATTGTTTTGCATTGGTAAATGTATGTTGAATGTTTCAGATCCCATGAATTTGGCTTTATTTTTGTGCTTTGTGTGGTTTTGGAAATTTGAGTCAAAGGGCTTTGGAAAGTTTTGGAAAAGTTTTGAAAATTCTCACATGGGATCCTGTACGAATCCTGACTTAAGTACCTAATCGCTTACCACTGCACCCACATAAGCCTAATCGCCTACCAATCCACCGGCCTAACCACCAGTCTAACCAAACCAATTAACTAACCACCTATCCATGTACCTAACCACCAATTCATGTACCTACTTTACCTACGTACCAACCTACCTTCCCACCCACCAAAATCAGTATACTTCTCCCTGTTTGACTGCGTGATACCAACATACCACCTACCAACCTACCTTCCCACCCACCAAAATCAGTATACTTCTCCCTGTTTGACTGCGTGATACCAACATACCACCTACCAACCTACCTTCCCACCCACCAAAATCAGTATGCCTCTACCTGTTCGACTGCCTAACACCTGCTTACTAGTCTACTAGCTAGTATTGCCTGTTTTCCTAGCAGCCTACATTTCTAATAAGGCTAATATGTTTTCCCCTTAGGTCTGCACATCCATCAGAAATGCTGGCGTATGTGTTGGGTCCACCAGCAGGAAAACAAAAGCCATCAGTGTTTCAGAGCGTTGGATAATAGGTATGCCATTTTTTAAACAGTTACGATTCTTGACTTTTCTTACAAGCCTCTTTTGGATTACACCTTTCTAGGATTGATAAATAATGGTAATTGGACTGATTGGAGTGCAATTTGGTCTGAAATAAAAAACGCGCGATTACAAAATCGCACGAGCGTGTAGTGGGAGTACGATTTGTAATCACAAGTTTGATTTCAGACCAAAATTCATCAACAGGAATCTCAATTACCACTTTATTATATCCGAATAACGATCAACAGCGTTTTAATTTGTTCAATATCAATTTATGGATTATCTAAGAACCGGAGAATTTTGCAACAAACATTTTATGAAAAAATAACATTTTGTATCTTTTCTTACCTGCAATCTGATTGGCTAAAAAAAGATGCGATTTCGAGCCAAAATAATGCGATCCGTGCTTAAATCACACTGCTGAGAAACAATCAGATTGCAAGATTTGCTAGTGATTTCAAAATGGATGTATTGAAAATTTAATAAAAAGACAGGGAAAAAATTAAACAAAAAAAAAACCCGGCCAATATAATAAAAACTCTGCTGAAGAGCCCTGAAGCAATTGTTGGACTCCCCGAAGCGTGCAAGATTCGGGAGAAGATCGCTGAGCTGCCTTAACTCAGTTTTCAGTTTTCGAGCACACTTTGGACATATGTCTGTCTAGATATTTATACGATCCCAGATTATCTGCGTTGAAATACTTGCTAACAAAGAATTATGTCTGTTATCCTTCTTTCTACTTGATTTCCTCATTACTTTTTCTTATTGACGTTAATTCTTTAATCTCTTATTAATTCCCACAGATTCTATTACAGAGCACACGGCTTTGTCTTTCGATTCCTACGTATTTAACCCAGCCAAGCCTACAAGTCCGACCTTTTAAAGTATAATCGAAAAAACATTTATCCGGTCGAAATGTTTGACTGTTATGCAGCAATATTAGGTTGCTTAAAGAGTAATTTCTAACTGAAATTTCTCCATTAATTGTGTATTGAATATCTTGAATGGCTTTCGTATTCAATTCTGATTGGATGGCGTACGTGTTTTCCTACTGTTTGATTGGTTCAAAGTGGAAGCCATTTGAGTGTCATAGCCGCCAGGTGTCTCTCACTAATACGACTTAATTTTGCCCTGACTGTAATCCCTGTCAATATAGCTTAGATTAATAAAAGTTTTATAGGGGAATTTTATCGCCAATATTCTTCGAATACATCTTAAATTTGATTTTATAATACTTTTTAGCTCCAAGATTATCATGACACAGAATTTTTTACAAAGTTCCTAAATTATATTAACTTGTAGAAAATCCCCGATAGTATTTCTAAAGTGACTTAGAATGTACATGTATATCAACTTGTACGAATTTTGAATGTCCAAATTTGCCATAGATTTATTATACTTTGTATCCTTTATATCGACAAAATAAAGTATGTTTAGTACGAAAAAGACAACAAACAAACAAAACAAAAAAGAATTGTCAGACTTCTTTCTGAATGTTTCTCTGGATAAGAATTCTGCATCTTGTTTGTCAAAATTGGTGGATTAGAAATGAGAAAACTTGCTTATTGTCTATCAAGTCGGCGCCATACATGCCTGGTTTTGCAATACTTTACTGCGCATGCGTCCTAATTGTGAAAGATCAATTTTTGCAGAAACATTTTTTTTACTCATCAAAGTTTCGTTTAAAAATGGAGGGAAAACACTTCTTTAGTTTTTACTCATGTCGTCTTGATTCTGACCTTATCTTTTTAGTAACTAATGATGTCTTTATAGGATTAGAAAACGTGCAACCTATTAGGTTTTCATATCAAAACGGCATTCCTGTTTAATAGAATACTTGTGGTTATAATATGAATCTATGAACAAGTTTTCACTATTGAAAGATGCGTTCCTTACTGAATAACATCTTGCAGGGAAGATTCAAGGCGTTCTGTTCAACGTCTTGTGCCAGTTAGTTACGAGAAACTAGAAAGAAATTAGAATTTAAACCAAGGGCGGTTGAAATAAAGCAGTGTCTTAAAACTTAATTTCACTTATATTTGGCACTCAAGACACTGTTTAAATCTCTACAGAAGAATAACAGTAAGCCTAAGATGGAAACCAGAAGTTTAATCACGACGTTAAAGTAGGATATGACGAGCACTGGAACTCTCTTTTGTCCGTCAACTGTTTTCTGTTTTTTGCCTTTCAAGTATTCAAATTTCAAACATGTCTCAATTCGTCCGGCTCTGGCCTGTAGTCGCACAAAGCTTAATCAACATCCTTCTTGAATTAGGCCTTTTAATGTGGAAGCGGTGTGTTGGGATGAAGAGCTCATGGTCAATGTCGACAACTGATTTTAAGCAGGGTAATTACTAACCATCTAATGAGGCCAAGGGGCTATCTGATTTGGAGACAAACCCGCCAATTCCCTATGCTATTGGCAAATTCTCTTACAGTGGTAATTCCATGGCTCTGTCAAATGTCTCGGAAGTCTGTTCAGGATTTGGACTTAGAGACGACTGTTTTCTGTTTTGTGACTTTCACTTCGCGACTGGGATTTTGTCGGCCCCGCCCTCGTTTTCAAATCATATGTCTAACAAATCTGCGTTTTCTTTGGAGATATCAATACTGATAATCTGGCGAGAAGAAATCTGCCTTAAACAGCAGCCTTGGTCGATCTTCGCTTAGGTTATAACTTGCTTAGTACAACTTTCGCCGTGATTATTAGTATTAACACTTTTCCAGGAGTGTATTTTCATAAAGACAAAATCGTGAAACTAACCAGCATTCGTGGTGAATGTTGTTTGTACTTTATACTCGCATTCCTGATCTGACCTCTACCTTTGAAATAACTAAAAATCAATTCCGAATGTGCTAGTGCGACTCCAGGATGAGTTTTTTCTTGACCATTGAAACTAGGCTCCGATTTCCCCCTCGCACTCGGGGGGGTCCCGCTATCCCTCCTCACTTTTGTCAACACGAGTTGTAAGGCCAAGGCAACTAGAAAATTTCATTTTTAGAATGTCCTGT
Source organism: Stichodactyla helianthus (assembly GCA_015163945.2). Lineage (NCBI taxonomy): Eukaryota > Metazoa > Cnidaria > Anthozoa > Actiniaria > Stichodactylidae > Stichodactyla > Stichodactyla helianthus. Next base: position 8,762 of record WUAP02063336.1, read on the forward strand.
TTAAAATAACCTACCCTTGAACTGAATTCAGTCGGTGCACTTGATTTCAATAACATCATCGACAAGGCATGATGAATGAGAACCTCATCTCGCGTGCAGAGATTTAAGCTGGTTGCGTGGTGCAGTTGGCTGAACCGTGTTGGGAAGCCGCTATAACCTGTTGCTTTTGTTAGGCGGCCATATATGTTCACTCAAATTATATTTCTACTCGGCTCGCTTCTCCTACCTTTCTACCACCACCACCACCTCCTCCTCCTTCATCACCATCATTATCATCTTCTTTTCGTCGTCCTCTTAGCCTCGAAAAAATCAATTTTAGTCAGTGAGCAGCTATAACTTATTTTCATATTGTCAGTTGTTTGCCTTTTTTACAAGTTTGCCAAAACAAACCGTACAGTGGGACAAAATGGGACAAAATGGGACAAATCCACTAGTTTTCATATCTTTTTTAATAAAATAAAGTGTTTCATGATCATTCTTTGCTCTTCTCTACCTCGCATTCTCTCGAGTCTCGCATTCGATACCTGGACTCGGCATTTCATTTGGGTTGAATTTCTCATCGGGTCTCTCCTTTGCCGGATTTGAGGGTTTTCTCCGGTTGTTCTCCTTCCACGCTAGTAAATTCCCATTCGATCTTTGAGTTAGCCATGCCCTGACTTAGCCAAGAGGTTGTATCAGGTTCGATAAATGGATGGGTTTTTTTTTAATGGTGACAGGAGGAGCGCTACTATAATCAAGGAGGGAGAAACGCCCGAAAACGGCACGGGAGAAGGGGCGTGAAAACTGACTGGGACAATGGAGAATGATTATGATTATGATGTAAAGGAAAATGGTGAGAAACTAAAAATGTAATAATAGGGAGAAGAGAGAAAAGAAGTGAAAGAGGAAGCAAGATATCTAGCTGCTAGTTCCTCTTTTGTCCACGTACTTTGGTAATCAGTTTTGCTTCCTTGAATCTTTCCTGGCAACAGTTGATCTGACCTCTCCCTTTTCCTCCACATTTAGAGATCCATGCTGTATTGCCATTAGTGGAAAGGGTTATCGTTAACCCATTGAAAGGTGCCTCAAGTGATCGACACAAATATTATAAAAGTAAAGAATCAATACCTTGGATTTCAGTAAAATAGGAAATTGTGCTATGTAAACAGGAATCAAGCGAGACAAACTCTAGACTCCAAGACTAGCACATGGCTTCCATTGATCAGGGTTGTCAACACTCAACTGGCCTTTGTTTGGGCAAGTCGAATTCCTTTACTCAGTGTCAGAATTGAACTGACTGACAAGATAGTCTGTGTTACGAGTTTATCGAGCACGAGTCCAGTTTCCAGAGCCGAGATTTTCAAAATCAGTCCGATCTTTTGCAAGCTTTGGTTTGAGTATTTTAAACGAATGTCGATGTGTGTGAGCCTGAGAGTTTATTCGATGAAAGGTTTCTGTCAACGGTGATGGCTTGAACAATCCCATCTTAATCGATCGTTCCCCGAGGGAGGGAGGGAAGAGAAGACTTGGAACACAGCTAAGCAACTGTTGAGTCCTCGAGACTGAAGTCAGTTGTTCTTTGATAAGTCCTTTTTATGTATGATTGAAAATAAAAGTTTGATTCTAAGATGTCAACCGTTTTTTCAAGCATATACAGCTTTGTTTGTACTTAGTTTACTAGCTCTCACGGAGCCATAGAGGCTTGCGTTACTTGTCAGGGGAGGTCACGCTACTCATACATTTTCCAAATCCCCTCAACTAGCCTCTTGACAAGATTAATAGTGGGGGCGTGATATTTGGAGCGTGCTGGTAAAGCCGCCTGAATTCCAAAATAGTCTCCTGGACTTTACAAAGAGCAGTGCAAGCCGTCTCAAGTCTGTATAGAGGTCTTTTTTGGAACCTTTTCTATGCAATTTAGGACATGAATTTTACGTATTTAAATCCCTTTAACCCCAGCTCGCAGATTTTAGTTCGCTTATCGTGTCTGAAGCGATTGTAAGTCTGAAAAGTGCCGGCTTTGGTTTGTAGATGTGTTTTACAAATGCGCGAGCAGCGTGCAGCTACAAGCCTGAGTCTGTCGGGCTCTCTTTGGTTTGGCGAGTTCACCGAGATAATTACTAACAAACTTGAAACATGCCTCTTATATCGATCAGGCCACGCCTCTGATTTAGACTTCAGCTGCAAACAGCATGAGTTTTAGCATGTTTCCACTGGCAGAAATCTGTTTATTATACCATGTAAGAACGACGCTAAGGTAGGTTCAAGTTGGCAGAGATTTCCACGGATCACAGACAAGAACAGCGTCGGGAAATCTTTTAAAGAAGTGTAGAACGAAAGAGTTACTGAAAGAGGACATGTTTGTTCTATTAAAAATCTATTTCCTCTGCGCTTCAACGGGTGTACCACATCTGGAAATAGGAAAAAATGCGCCTAGCGAAACCATATTGAAAGCCATCGGTGATAGAATTATCGTATTAATGCAAAACTTCTGTTCTTGGTAAATGTACGCTCGAGGCATAGGAAGAATAAGACTTGAGAACTGAGTATTCCATGAACATCAGTTTTCATCTTATGATCGATCATAGTGAACAAATGCTCGAGGGGTTTGTGACCTGCTAAGTTCCGTTGGCCATATTAGTGGATCTAACTTAGCAGATGCGCTTCCACAATGAAAAGAAACTAAACAGCGACAATTCTGAAAGGAAGTTTCAACCCTTCTGGATGCTTTTGCGAGCGAGAACTTTTAGTTACGAGCCACAAAACTCTCGAATGATAAGAAAAGCTTTTGAGGGAAGAGTTGATTTGGTAGCTTGATAAAGAAATTTAAATTCAATCATTCGAGAGCTGAATTCCAAGAGTCTCGTTTGGACGGACAACATGCTAAGAAGCACGACAGGAACATTCCTGACGCACTTTTCCATGAAATCAAAGAGGTTTATTATTTTAACCCATGTCCTGCCTGCTCAGGCCAACCTTACAGGCGGTTGGCTAGTTATTCCAATACTCATCTGGATACAGAATGACGATCCCAGTATCTCTAGATAACACTCCGTTTCCTTCCCTCATACGAAAACAGCTACTTTCGCAAACAGCAGCTGTTATACAAACAGACCACAGACACCACAAGTTCTCCGATTTCCACTTTAGACAACATTAAAGTAGCTCAAGACAAGGCGATTCAAAATCTACTGAAGGAGTCGAAGACAACTGTTGTCCAGTCAACCAAGTTGTCACGCGCTGCCTTTTTTTCGTGTTTGGCGCCAAAAGACAGCTCTGAGGGGCTGATGACTGGCGAGGTTTTGGCGCGTAATTGACCTGTTGTCACAGGTATTTGAACGCAAATTATCACTCGTAACATCAAAAACTGCAGGTGCTGATCAGGACTGGTTTGTTTTGATTTGAGCAGAGCTAACCAAACATACGCCATCATGCAATTTCACGAATGTATTAGCTTTTTAACTCCATGTCAAAATGAGTTAAGCCTCGAAGTTTAATTAGCTTCCGCGGATGCTAGAGTTGTCTGCCCCCGCCAAATGGCCCTTTTTGACAGAAGTGGATACAACCCCGATGTTCATTGGCCCTTACCGTGCTGTCATTGACACTACACAAACTGCCGTGTGAGTTTTAAAACTTGTTTGCCAGACGTTGCCTTGATCGTGCGTGATTGGTCAAGGTTTGTCACCAAGTGTACACAGCTGCATAAAGAATTTTGCTAAAGACCGAGTTAACAGTGGAGAAATCACAGAGTGACTTTCGTCCGCCAAATACCTCCACTATCTCTGTTTCTCTCCCCACACGGCATCTTGTTTGCGGCATACGAATTCCAATTCTTTTTCCTCTTGCCATGAAGCCACAACCAAACCGAGTCAACTCGAAACTAGAAGAATCTCTCCGGGCTACTCTTCGAACAGCATCAAGTATAACGCATCACAGGCTCTTGGGAAACTTCGAAGAAGGCTGCTCTCACAATATGAATGTCTATTACGAGCGTTTGCGAAACATGGTGCCATTTATTCCCTCGGAAAGAAAATTAAGCAAAGTAGAGATCCTTCAGTATGTGATTGATTATATCCAGGATCTACAAAACGCGCTTGAGGCGAATTCATCGTTACATACCCCTACACCACCAACCAGCCGACGAAACAGAAGACCACTGACCTCGATTTCACTTAATAAATCACAAAATAAGGTAAGTAAATTAGTGGAATAGGATCATAAATATCCTAAAATGAATTTAAAACATTCCTAGAGGAAAGACTAGCTCTTGGACGATGCTGTCTAGAAGTTAGACTGAAAATGAGCAATCGCGACTTAGGTATGTTGCTCATTTATTAAGTTTTCAAAATTAGATAGTTTTAAATCTTTTTGTAGGCCCTTAGAAGAAGTAAATGTAGCAACATTTTATTCACGTGCTGTCTGTACTGCAAGAGAGGCTAGTAGGTCGTCCAGTCTTCAATTTAAGGAGAAAAAGCAACTGTAATGAATTATTGGCACTGCTTGCAAAAATTATGACTGCTAGCTTAAGATGAACTTGGAGAAACAGATTCTTCTTTCGTAAGTTTGGTTAGACAAACAAATTCAGTCGAGTCGGTGGGCTTCGGAGCTTAATTATTAATCAATAAAAGAAAGTAAAAATGGTGTGAATTGGATATAGAAAGGTGGCTTTTAAAGCAATTTCTCATTTGTGCATATTAAGCAAGACGGTCTGTTTGAGTACAGCAGTTTGTGCCTGGTTATTGTTATGATTATTTATTCTATGGCCTGGATTATTTCAAACAACATGGAAGTCTAAAATCTCTCCTATCTACACGCATATATCAGTTCTTGGCCCAAGACACGAAATTCAGAAACCCCAAAATCACACTAGAAAAAGCATTCCTGTCCTCAGTCTTTATTATTGTGACTACTCCTCGGTTCGCTGCCAGAATTTTGGAACAGTTTAAAAGTATTCACTTAAGAAGAGCATTAGATGTTTTTGTTTGTTAAGCTAAAGGTCTGTCTTTCTGTCATTGGCACTTGAGAGAGCTTGGGCTACCACTAAGGCTTATCTCAAAACTGGGCAGCCAAAAACACAGGAAATACTTGAATAAGTTTGTTTTTTTCTCCAGATGTTTTCAAGATTTTCGTTTTCTGTTTGAATTCTTTGGTTATGAGGGTACACCAAACAATCAAATCTCTCCTCATTAGTTCCCACAGTTCTCTGATATATTGGTCTTTATCCCTTGTGACCCAGCATGTACAAAACGAAGAATTTTAGTGTGTTTTCAATCCTTGTTTCAAGTCGCATTTGATTTATTTAAGTTCGTTTTACACCTTTGTTTCAGATGTAAGTCAACTATCGAACCTGGTGTTTTTTGTCTTTTGACGTAATAATCAAGATTTTCAAAGGAATGATTTGCACAGGGCCATAAAGATCTTCAAGACAAGACTGAAAGAACACAGCGCTGTGTGCCAATAGCTAAACACCAGACAATCTTGAACGCACGAAATAACATTGTTATTTCGTTATAGTTTCCACATATTCCCTAGTAAGACTCTGTTTTTAGCACCGGAGTCGTGCAAGATAGCGCTCTGTTTTAAGAGCATTATGACCAGTGGCTCGCTGATCTTCACTGATAACCAAAAGGTTATTGTATTTGCACATCTTTAAATCAATTTGCCATTTGGAAAAGTTATCATAGGTTTAGGCAAGGCTTGAATCACATCCCCAGCGGCTTGCACAGGCAGGGATTAGTTGCAATCTAAGCTCCCCGTTGCTTTCAGATCAAAAAACACCATTCAGTGAACAATGTTCTAGCTCCCCAAACATTTCTGAAGAAAACCCAAATGTAAATATTCCTTAGAAAGAATTTTTATTTTAGATATCACAGCTGTTAATTGGTTCTGTTGCTGTTCTCTGTCAAGCCAAAAGTGTCTCGTTGACAGAGAAAATATTCGCAAAAACATGTTTTTCCTTGTCAGTTCTGTTCAATCTATTTCAGGCGTCAAGAAGCTGAGACACCAACTTCTGTTAAAACACTCTCGTCGGACCGCCTATCGCTTACTTAAAGAGAGAAACATCTTTTAAGAGCATTTTGATTCTGTTATCCCAGTTGTACGGCGAACTCATCAAACTACCCAAATAGTTTTCCCGTCAACGACTTTTCCAAATGCTTCAAAACTGATCAACTCGCGCGTTGGTAATATCTCCCAACTGGTGCTCAGTCTTCCTCCTTGTGTTCGCCTTGGAAATACAATTGTGTGGGGTCTGTCCTGACTACAGAACAGAGATTTCTAATTGGTTTCTAATTTGAAATCACGGTTACAAGCTATTAGCTTCGTCATTAGAGTAATTGATTTTTCAGCTGTGTTAGTTAGCACTCGCTGACTGGTCGATAGAATGATGTAGGAGCCGAGCGAACTTTTAAAACAACATTTGAGCAAGTTTAAATGGGTCTCTAGTTACAGGTCAGTCGTGGCGTTGAAAGTCAATCGCTTTGATCTCATCTCTCAGCGCTGGTCTTTGTTAGTAACACTTCTGAGACTGCATGCTACCAAAGTTATCTTGGATCCACAATACAATCAATTCAAATTTGTTTCCAAAGTCAATGCAGCGATAGTAATTCTTTTGGAACTAAAGCAACCCAAAGTTGTTCCGTGCGTAATCCACCCCAGTTAAGTCATGAGGGTGCGTTTTTGCTTATTTGTTGACCCAACTGAAATGCTAGTTACACCCCAAGGGGAGTTTCATGTGGGATAAGAGCTGTTAGTTTAGTGAATATTTGTGGCGGTTTCCTATTAGCAATAGACTAGGGATGTCAACACACCTGTAGGAACTACCTGATATCACGCAAGAGGCCTTGCTGCGCATCTGAGACGAATTTGAGTGGCCAAGGATTAGAATGCGCGGTTCAGATTCTGAAAGATCGAAGTATACTCCGATGTACGCATGACACAGATCTCGGTACTACTTTGTCGTGTTTCATGCTGTTTGGATGTGTCATAGTTGACAAGCTTGGCGGAAGATTTGAGAAGCCCATGGTGCACTATATTTGTTTCTGGTTAATCCACGCTAATTTACTAGGTTTATAGTGTGTAGCTGGAATTTACTATTAAGCTTTGTTGCGTGACCACTCTTTGTTGTCCGAAAGAGATAGATAGGAAACGAGAGGAGAGCTTGAAGGTCAAACCCGGGTTCACTTCAATAGCGAATGAATTGAGCTCACGGTTTCTTGGGGAAGGCCCACTGGATGGTTAGGATTCTTAGTATCTTGAGAATAAAAGCGTGTTATATAGGCTTTGCACCATCACGTGATGGCAGCCACGGGCAGGGAAAATAAGCCTGTATTGTTGTGCCTCCTGTCAAGGCTGCCATCGCGTGATGTTGCAAAGCTTCTATAGGGGCATAAAAGCATCTTCAAAACGGTTTTACCCATTGCATTAGAAATCAAAAAAAGTTTATTTTGAATAATTTTTTTCCCTCCAGTTAAGTACAATCAAGCCAGCATGATTATTAGCTGCAAAAGACCTCTTAAAGATTTCTACAATTTTGTACGCGAACGCCTCGGAGACGCTTTTAAAAACTGGATTTTTTGATTGCGTTAATTCTGGAGATAATCCATCACTCACTGTGCTTTTTGCTGACTTATTCGTAACAAAAATGGAAAATCCGCGTACCCACTGATTGAAGGAAGACAACTTCCAAGATTCTTCAAACGTGACAGTCAAAAGCACTTCTAATTGAAATCCAAACTCGATAGGAATTGCTAGCCGGCCCTGTTGCTAGCTATCCTACTGAAGAGTATTTTAGTAATACACCACTGCATTTCATATATATCTGCACTGCAGATGTGACCCGGAAATATAGCGGCCCTACGACATGCAGGGGCTTGTACAGGGATTATGATCATGGGACTGACCAGTGTCAACGGTGCAGAACCTTCGAGGTCGCAAATCTGTCCTTGCCAAACGACGTTCATTGCCTTGACAGCTGAGCTGATGTCATTGAAATCAGCTTTTCCAGCAACCGCTCAAGACTTTAAAACGTTTCATTATAAATTTAAAATGCTGTTCCTTTTAGGCAAAGCCAGGGACCTAAAGGGAGACAGAGGTCCCTTAAGGTGCGCTACCCCCCTTCCCCGTCCACACTTGCACACATGCTACAGTTTACAATGGACCAAATCGGCTTGGGTGTATTTGTTTTCCCATTTCAGACCACGTGTCATTCCCTTGGGTTTTATTTCTTTGTTTCTCGGTAGCGCTTGAGAAGATACGTTAATACGTAAGCCTGGTCCTCACTAGCGACATAAGCATAAGCATAAGCAACATACTCAGCCTCAGTAGTGTACTGCTCATTAGCGGTGCTTGTCTTTTCTCACACCTCGGTGATCAATGCAATACTGAGTCTGCGTATGTTGCTTATGCTTATGTCACTAGTGAGGACCAGGCTTAATAACCCTCAAACAAAGAAATCTTATTTCTAATACTCATTAATTATTCACGAGGTAACCAGCCAACCACAGGGCTGTAATTCGGGTCACATGACGTTACTGGAAACCCTGAACTGAATTAATTTTGATCCAGTCCAAAAACTTGAACAAAATTAATTCAATCCAACGACTGAATCAAGAAGTACTTCAGCCGATAGTACTCAGCGGGTCGCTGAAGATGATATGGAATTGGAATCTCTGATCAAGAAACCCCAATACCAACCAGAGCCTTTAAGCACTTCACCCGCATGCACCGAATAAGTTTGGCTCTGATGCGAAGGGTTCTCTTTTTTTTGGTCACGATTTCCCGTGTGGGATGCATAAACAGTGATTAATATGACGTTCACGCATGCGCAAAAATTGTGATTATTAACCGATCTTAAGTTTCTTATTTTAAATCAAAAAAACCCCGTTCTCGTTTAATAAATAGATCCCTCCCGAATAATTAATGAGTATTAGAAGTCGTTCAAAAGCTTCGCCTCGGACTGGAAACCCCGTCTAGTCCGATTTGGAGGCTTTGAAACATTACTTCCAAGAGGATGACACACGATGGGACAACATTACACCCAAGTGGATTTGGTCTATTAACCTACATCACTGACCAAACAACTTATTGATTTTTATGGATTCCTGTTTCCTGGAAAAATCTTACACTTAAAGAATTAAATGTGCCCAAACACTGTCTTCTTGACCTCAATCCACCACATCCAGACATGCTAAGCTATAGAAAGAGTGGGGAGCCCACTATGGCTTTATATTGTGGGATGCCTGGCTCCTCTTGTGCCACATCAGTGGATGAAATAATGAAACATATTGCTAAAGGAGCACTTGAGCAAGAGACCCTCTGGAAACCTAGCCTGTGTAGCGACCCCTGAATGGGAGGATGGCATTGTGGTAAAACGCTCACCTCTCACCTCTGAGGTTGGTGGTTCAAATCTCATTCGCTCCATGTGAGCTGAGCTGGTTCTCTTTCTGACTCAGAGGGGTTTTCCGGTTTTTCCTCCCTCCTCATAAACCAACCCAAACTGGTTAGAGCTGTGCTCTGGGGTCATATATGGACTGTATAGCGGCTACCAGAGGCACCTTAACATGCTTTCAGTTCGACCCCGTTGAGCTGTGCCACTTGCTGTAATTTGTGGTGGTGATTAGTGATAACGAGTTATTTCTTTTTATGCCCCAGCCCCCCTCCTCCAAGAGGGCCGATATGCTACTGGAAACCAGGGAGGGAGGGTAGAGGAAACTATTTATAACAAAGCAACCAATTGTTTGAGGAAAAATTTCAACAATTGATAATATTCAAATATAAATTCCTCAAATTCAAAAGACACTTTCTTTGGTGGATTAATTTTCTGTGTCATTCTCTTGAGTATTATTTTCATGTCCACTGGTTGTCCTATGGGGTAGTTATATTTACATGTGTATTTGTAAAGATGGATAACAAAGATTAGTATAAACAAACTAGGATACTACTACAAATTCTGCATTCTGATTGGCTACACTACTACAGGTCTATTAGTGATAGCCCACTAGTGGAGAAAAACAAATCAAAACAATGGCATTTCTTTCGAGTTTTTAGAAGCTGTGCCAAAAGTTATTTTCTACTGACTGTCCAACTAGTTTGTTTATACCAATGAGACCTTGTCCTCATGATCCATATGCAAAATAGGGTATTGGCTTGTAGCCCATTCAGGCTCAAGGTGCAATAGGCAATTTGCATGATGGTGTCATGTCATACCAAGACCAGAATGCTTTGTCAAAATGCTTTGTTATTCAGATTTTTCTACTCTCCTGGGAAAAAAGAGACAGTTGGTCAAATTTGCCTGACAAGAGCAGCCACTCAAAGTATTCTGGTCTTGGTAGTAAATTATGCCATAATGCAAATGACCTATTGCTTAAAATTGTTTTTCAAGGACTTCTGTATTGCTCATCTTTGTTTGCAAATGTTTTATCATAAAACATTTTCAATCCACTTCTTCTGCCAGGTTATGTTTCTTAAATGTTTCTAGTCTTGCTTCTTCAAGTTTCTCTGGGTCAGCCAGATATCCTCTCTTTTCTATGCTAGTGTAGTACGGCATCATTTTTGAAGGTGGTTGGGCTCTTCTTGGTATGTACTTCCCTTCAAATTTCTCAGGTTTTAGTAAAACTCTCAGTCCTAATTTGTTATAATGTGCACATGTGACTTTCCCTCCTTGTCTTTCAATTGCATCAATGGCTGTTTCAGATGCTTTGCTGACTTCAATGTCAACCTTTGCTTTAAACCAAGAGGAACCCTGAGAAGTTAATTATGAGTGCAGTGAGATGGAGTTTCTATCACTGTCATACATTGTATCCTATTACAACGTTTGAGTCATGCAACAGCTTTTCTTATACGGTAAACATGTTGACTGATACAATAGGCTTTTGCAATCAAGCACATCAGAACTAGTTGAGCAGGGTATAAACAAATGGTTTTATTCTCATGGGAACCACTGACAACAAGAAAGGTCTATGGATTTGTTTCACAACCTGCAGATAGGAACATTAGGATATCGAGGGAAACTGAAAATGGAAATCATGGGCCATGAAACCAAAACAGGAGTTGTGGGATGAGAATTAGCAGATATTATGGATGAAAGCAGATGAGATTCAAATAAGACAATATGCATCTTATTAACTCAACAGCCTCAAGTGAGTTATTCTTGAAACAAAAGAATATCTTATTGCAGGCTCAACAGCTGTTATTATAGATGCATGCAGATGACCCGAAAGCCTTACTTGAATTACCATATTCTTAAAACCAAAAGATTATCTCATTGCTGGCTCAACTGTAATAATAGCTATTGTAATAACAGTCATTAGCAGATAGTTCTTACAAATCTTCCAGTAAAAACTGACACAAATACTATTTTTTTTACTCACTGTTCCAAGTAATTTGACACCATCTTGTATCTTGCCTACAGCTCCAGCTCTCCACAAATGATACATAGTAATGGGCTTGGCAGGGTTTAGCCTATTACTGTCTATTAAATATTGTAGCCTATTCAAGTTCAGAGGTTCATAAACTTTCTGAAATCTGAACAACAAAAGAGATAAAAAAATTAAAAGTGGCACTTAAGCAGTTTCAAGTGCTATTTAGAGTAATAATAATAATGATGATAATAATAATAATAATAATAACAATAATAATAATAATAGGTCTTTATTAAAAAAGATACAACAAACATGGATCATTTAGAAATGTAAAGGATAAAAAATTTAATATATTTACATAATAATGTCTAATGATAAATTGATGAGAACAGGCATCAATGTTGATAAAACATTTCTTAAATTGCTCATTTTTACTATTGGTAAGGGACTAGTCATAAAGTAAAGGGGGGGTGGTTGAAATTCGATTTGAAGGAGCTCATTTTTTTTGGCCCTGTATAAAACAAGGTAAATAAAAGTGATGACCCCTACCCCCCTTGTTTCCAAATGGGAATTGCAAATGACCTGCCTCTAATGTACAGTTTTACAGACAGCCCACCCCTTTCAAGAAGTTCAAAAATGTGTGACCCATACCCCAACCCAACCCTTTACTTTATGACCAGTTCCTAAAGTGTAATTGTGTTGTCATTCATGAAGTATGTATTTTCTCTTTGGTATCCCCTTTGCTCTTCCTCAGATCATTCTATTTCCACCACTGATTTAATTTTCTACCTTGTCCCATACATTGCTCTCATGAATTGCCTGTTTTCTCAAAAATTCCTTCACTTCTTGAATCTGAATCTCATATTTCTATACAATATTAAAAATCCCAACAAAAATACATTCATCATGGCTGCTGTCACATAGTATTCATCAGTTCAACTCTGAAGATTAAGCAAAACCAACTCACTTGTTCTTAAATCCATGTTTAGGTATTCTTATGTAAAATGGTGTTTGTCCTCCTTCAAATCCCAATCTTGGTTTTGTTCCTCTTTGACCTTGACCTTTGTGACCCCGCCCACATGTTTTGCCACGCCCTGAACCAGGTCCTCGTCCTTTGCGTCGATGCTATATCAGCATGAAAAATTTCTTCAGCTACTTATTTTTTATCTCAGAATTAATGTGTATATTAAATTATAAGAAATGTATAAGAAATAGTGTGGATTCAAGGAACTCAGAAAATATCTGAGCTTCAGATGGGAATTGAACCCATAAATTATGTTGAAAAAAACTATGATCTCATTACTGAAAATTTCTGGCTAATCCCCTCACCTGGAGCTGAAATGATAATTCAAATGTGATAAAAATTTGTCTACCATACCCCAGGCATTTCTTCAGATACCATTAGTTTAATTTTTACTACCCTGAACAATTGTTCAATGAAAATCCTAGCCCATGGGACAGCACACCAAGTAAAGGGATGGGTCATTAATTAGACGAAGGGGTGTTGATGCAAATGAGGCGAGGGTCATTATTTTTTTTATGCAAACACAAAGGGGAAGGTCAAAAATCTGTACAGACCTTTGAGGGAGATTATATTAATTCATATAAATATTATGGGGGGGTCAATAATTTTTCTGGAAGGTGCAGGGCCTCCCGAAAACATATACATCAAAATTAAAAAGCACCAGCCCTCCCCCCCAGGCTTAAAATTACAGCGCGACGCGCAAAAGAATAACCACTTTTAATGTTTCGCATTTTTACGGGATTTTGTACGTTAAAGTGACACATTTAGATGAGAAGCTGTCTGGCTTTACCAAATATGGCGAGTAATAGCTCGTTTGTCAGCAAAATACCCGTGCATAAAACTATGCGAATGCATTAAAATTGGTCACACTTTTGCGCATCGCGCTGTAATAAGTAGATAAAATAGTACCTCGTACATGTGCAATATCAGTATTCAATTCACTGAGAGTTCAATTAAAAGCTAAGATGGTGTCACAATTAAGGCAAACCTTATTTCCCCAGACAAAAACACAGTTTTTAAAATCAAAAGTTCAAAAGAAATGTAGAACACAACAAGGTATCATTCTTACCGTTATAAACGCCTCTGGGATATCTCTAATATTGTTTAAAGCAACTCGGGGAAGCTTTTTTAGAGCAGCAAGATTCTTTTGCACATAGCACGCCGCCATCTTGGAAACGTATACTAGTACCAAGTGCCGCTCTCAAACATGATAACACAGGAAGCCCAGAATAACAAGGAAAATAACATATAGACAGGTAGACCCCTTGCAGCAAGTCAGAATGCAGCTCAACCTGGGGGACAAAACAATGGATTCTAGCTCTCAAGAGAGCAAAAGTCTTTTGTTTTGTCCCCCAGATTGAGCTGATCTGACGACATGTGCAAGGGGTCTATACTAACCTTAAGTATAAAAGTGCTCTATTTTAATCCCAACTATATTTTCAGCAAATGAAACAACGATGCAGAAAAAGTCGTGACATTTTGATATCAACACTTAATAATAGTTAATCATAAATCATTAATTTGTCAAGGAGTGTCAATAAATACAGCTCTGTCAAATTAATATTTTTAATGGATCGTCTGTTACCAGTTTCATTTGCTTTTTATTCTACTTTTAATAGTGTTTACTGGACTAAAGGCTCGCTTGTAACTCGGCTCCCTTCTGTGCCCTTCCATTTCGAAGGATTGTGAAACTTTATCTAAAAATACTTGAAAGTTCTGCGAAACAAGAACAGAGTCTTGCTCTGGAAAGTTGATGACAAAATCATAGTTGGTGAACTCATATTTATCTTCGTGAAATTCAAATTCCATTTTTTCCACGTCGAATTGCGGTGCTGTGAAAAAGATAAAGAAATCCTTGTCTTCTTTGTTTGGCCCCTCGATGGTCAGAGCTCGAGGGGCTGGTCGGTTTGTCGGTCGGTCCAAACAGGCTGGTCCATGGTCGGCAAATAGAGGCACGTCAGACTGAGATTTGCCACAAGTTTCTGCTTCCAATGTACTGACTAAATGAACGCCTCTGATCAATTCCCCTTCATACTGTGGGGTCTGATTGTACTGATAATGATCTTTATAGTACGATGACATGCCATTCTGCGCTACTCCATAATCTACTTGATGACAATCTACTGATTCAAGACAGTGCAACTGGTGATGGTAAAGCAAACCAGTGTCGAACTGGCCGTATTGTGTCAAACATGGGTGTTGATACGGATCTATATAAACTGGCAGTGCTGGGCATCCAGAGGTATAAATAGCGCACGAACTGAAAGACAAATCGGTGCATCCATAACCGTAAGGTCTTGAGATACTGGAAACTGAAGACATCTCTGTTGGATGTGTTACATGTGTCTGGGAGTAAGGTAAAGAGTATGCCATCGTATGGTGATAGTACGCTGCTGTTCCAGCCTGGTAGTCAGACTACATCGTACCAAAGGCTGCGACTGATACTCTGATTTTGTTTACACAACTTCAGGTTATAAACCCTCAAAATCTTGCTTTTCAGTCGCTTAGATTCTAGCCACGCCTGTCAGGGATTCCACGAAAACACCTTATCACCATTATTACGTACGCGCGCGCGCGCGCTGGTGAAGTTTGAAATGGTAGTGGTCACTGCTGCCTAAAAGAAAATTAGCCATACTGCACTGCAGCAGCGAAAGTGCCAGAGCCTTACTGAATTATTTAAATAGTAAGCTTATACTGAAATTATGTGACGAAAATTTGAGGCCATTGAATCAATAAACTTCAAGTTTTGTTTTTGCAGGACTTTTCTGGGATTTGTACACAAAATTTTGATTTACAAAGTTGATTTCAAGTTGTCACTTGCGCAGTAGTGTCGTCCAACAATCCCACACGGATTAAGGTAGCAGCATGGATGGCTAGTTTCCCTCAAACATTCACCAAGCCGCGGGGTTTATCCCTGATCATAGCAAGGGGTTAATCTTACATGGTCTAGGGGCCGATTAACCTCTCCCTTCAGGTCTTTAGTCTTACTACTGGCCGAGCTCCCTGATCACATAAACCTGGGATAGCGGAGTTGGAGCCGAAATCTCCAGCTGAACCGTAAAGCCATACGACGCTTCAGCAATCGAGTCTGGAAGTATGGTCCCGAATTGTTCAAAAAGAAAAGAAAAGAAAGAAAAAACGAGAGAAAAGCAACCAACATCCTCCCTAACCCATTTCCCAACCGCGTCTCCTGCTTTAGGTTTGCCAGTGGCAAGCTCGATTATTTCTTTGTATAAAAAATTAAAGGCAAAAAGTATTGGTTTGGGTTGGGGTTTGGGTTGGGGTTGGGGTTGGGGTTGGGGTTGGGGTTGGAGTCTGGGTGGGGGAGGCCGAAGCGATTAATCGTGAAACATCATATTGTAGTGCTTCAAACTTTTATTCCTTTTTCATATTCTTAGGTATCAAAACTTGATATAACACATTGGATATGTACACTACTTAATATGGCAATACAAGCTGTAATTGTCTATTAGCAATGCTATCTTAGATTTTTATTGCATCGCATTCTTCCAGTCTTGTCTGAATTTCAGACTTGTTTCATACGTTGATCACAGACGATTCAATAATAAAATAGACCTTATTCACTGTTTTCCCATTTCAGATCAAGTGTTCTTGATGCTTGAGAGGCACATCAATATGGATGAACCTCAAAGCAAGAATCGTATTACCAAGAGATCTGAAATGGAAAAACATGGCAATCAAAAGAATAAGGTCTATTATCACTAGTTGAGTACATCAGTCCTTCTGGATTACCCTGTCAGATATATTATCATGATGATGGTGGTGGTGGCTGCGGTGACTGTTTTAACCCAACCTGGTTGAACAGCCTGTTCTTGATTACTTGAGACATCAGTCCATTTACTGTCTCTATAGCTGTCTTACAACTAGAGAAGGAAAAAATACAGTTTTATGGAATTTATGGTTACAATAATCCTAGCTATTCAAGAGGGGGTTTTAGTTAAGGACTGTACATTGTACAATGCTTCCATTGAGTTCTGGGTGCAGAAGGTTGCTTGGCATGAAAGAAGTGTTGAGAGTTGCACAAGACATGGCAGAACCAAGTCAAGCACATGTATTACTGTCAATGCACAGAATTGACGACAATAGTAGAGCCAATCACAGCACAAGATCAATTTGTGCACAACATTTTCCCATTTCAGATCATGTGTCATTCCTCTGGGATTGTTTCTTTATTTCATTGTTATGCTTGAGAAGATGCATTAATATGGATAAGCCTTAGAAAAAGAATTGTATTCTTAAAGGGATTGACACATGGTCTGAAATGGGAAAACATTACCAAGGTGATTTGATTTTTTTCAGTTCAAAAGATCCAGAAATTTTCCATAATTTTGTCCTCCAATATCATTTGGCTTGAGTATAATAATGCCTATTTCAGTTCACCTAAGAAAAAAATCTCATGTAGGAATTAAGCCTACATGTATAAATTAAAAGATGCAGGTTGAAAAACAATGGTCAAATCATGACAATTTTGCAGTTGAATGCATAGTGTTATTAAATTTGCTCAAACCTGTCTTTAGTAGTCTTTGCTAGTTTGCCATCATCTTTCTTATCAGAGTCCAAACCAAAACTGCCTAGTCTTCCAACCTTAAATGAAATAATAAAAGGTGCCTTCATAAAAAGAACTCGGATTTTATGTCATACCTTCCTAAGAAAAATGCCCTGGATCTGTGAATTAAGTGTACCCTAGCTTAGAGGTTGATTCAGGGTTCAATAAAATTGAGTTTTTTTTTTTTAATTATTTTTTATTGAGAAACATTAGAATTTAAGCTAAACAAGTACGTAGTCGGTTGTATTAAACATCAACAAAAATTGATAATAAAGTACCAAATATACCTGAGATTCAGCCTGCTCTAATTTTTCAGAGAGATCTGCTATTTGATGGTTGGTGTACTCTGCATTCTAAGGAAGAATACAAAAATACTAACACTAAACACTGAATTATTACTTGCATACATATGATGACAAATATCAATTTTACAAGATCAAATTGATAACTGGTCATTCAGTAAAGTTGGGACTACCTATATGCCATGATAATCCTACCCTTCAACATTCTACACCAGCTTTCCCTACAGTTATTGATTTGGCTTCCTTGCTCCATAATAATTTTGTTTTAAGAGCTTAATTCCATGCTTGAAGATTCCTAATACCATCGTTTGCATCTACCTGTGAACAGTTGTGACAAAAACATGTTCTGTCGTGCTGTTAAACTTCAAAGTTTTAGCTGCCAAACTTCAATGTTTTGACCATTAAACTTCAAAGTTTGGACCATCAAACTTGGAAGTTTCTACTGCCTATTTCCCCAGTTCCACAATTTTTCTGAAAACTTGCTGCCAATATGTATATGGGAAAACCTCAGCATGGAGTGGCACTCTCAAAAAATAGGTAAAATCAAGTCTAGAAACTCGATAAATTGAATTTATTTAGAGAATTGTATTTACACGTAAGAGAGAGCGTGAGAAACATTGAAGTTTTGTGGCTAAAACTTTGAAGTTTAATGGCATGACAGAACATGTTTTTGTCACGAATGTTCATGGGTAGATGCAACTGATGGTATTCCATGGGAGTCACATAACATTCATTCTAGTTCCTACCGTCAGTAAGCTTGATGATGACAGAGTGTTAACCCAATATTTGTTCCACAAAAGATCCAAGAGTTTTCTATCAAGAGACGATTTAAAGTAGGATACCTCTAGAGAATAGTACCTTAAAAAAGAAAAGAGGGTTAAGGTTAAAAATGGTTAAAGAGCATGATAATCTGAAGCAGACAAGCACACAGACTTTGACTGTATACATGAGAATCAATCACTATTCTCATTTACATGAACATAGCTCACAAGAAAAAATTGTTTCTGATTAACAAATTTTGTATCCCTACTGAGAAGTTTCATCAAAAAACAAATTTAACTAATTCAAGACAATAAATTTCGAATCCATAGTTTACCCAAGGAAGAACTAAGTGTTATGTTGGTGAAATGACTGGATAATTCTTGACAAACTCATCACCATAGTAAACAAGAGAGCCATGGCAAAGAGAGGTGCAGTAGAGTTGTTTTCTTGTACAACATTCTGTATAGACTAAATACTTACTGTTTACAATGTACCCCAAAGTCTTCAATCTTGTTTAAAGGTATTGTTTGGTATTCCGATGGCCCTTCATCTGGTGGTTTATAGCCCTAGTTAAATAATGTAACAATAATGAAATTATTCCAGTAATAATGTAAGAATTCAGCCCCAAAACAGCTCTTTCCCCACCTCACCCCCCCCTAAAAAGATCATTTAGTATTTTTAAAAGAATTCCACAATCCTGTACCTTTTCATGTACCAAATTCTCATTCAGAGTTACTTGACTTGATTTCCAATAATTAAAAAGGAATCACCAGATTTGTTCTGTTTTGCTTAACATTTCCAGGCATCATAGTTATTATGCCATTGAATGTTATCAAATCATTGGAGAAATCTATACTCTGCCACATGTATGATAATGATTGGTAATACTGTAACTCACTTTGGGGTAAGTTCTGAAAGCACCAAGATTGACTTTGCCAGCA
This sequence comes from Stichodactyla helianthus, assembly GCA_015163945.2. Taxonomy (NCBI): domain Eukaryota; kingdom Metazoa; phylum Cnidaria; class Anthozoa; order Actiniaria; family Stichodactylidae; genus Stichodactyla; species Stichodactyla helianthus. The sequence continues at coordinate 27,694 of WUAP02063336.1, forward strand.
GAAATAGTCCTTGTTGGATCAATCTGAAATTTTTAAAAATTTGGATTAAAACTTGGTAGTTATTACATGTATTGTGCTGATGAAAAATTGGCAGACAAAAGCCTTTTACATGGTTTAAGACAATGCTACACCTATTGGTCCAGGCACTTACTACAATTGCAACAAACGGTTCCTGGAACTGCTGGTTGACCATTTGTGTGCCAACATCAATACCAGATAGCCAACACCCATATCCTGGATGACTGTGGTACCAACCAATAGCATTCTCTAGCCTGCCAACCTGAAGAAAATCATCAAATAAATCACATGGGTTTCACTTATGCATTCTTTCAATAATAATGGAAAACTTCAATACCAGTAGCCCACTTTCAATAATGCAGAAATGATGATGAATGGATGAATTGATGAATAAATGATTGCTAGGTGGATGGATGGGTGAATAAATGGATGGTTGAATGGATGGACAGATGAATAGATGGTTGGATTGATAGATAGATAGATGATTAGATGGGTGAATGAATGGATGGTTGGATGGATAGATGAATCTATAGATGGATAGATAATTAGATAGATAGATAATTAGATGGATAGATGAAACTATAGATGGATAGATAATTAGATGGATAGATGAATCTATAGGAGGATAGATAAATTAGATGGATAGATGAATGAATGGATGGATGGATTTTTAGATGAAAAGATGACAGGAAAGAAGGATAAATGGATGGATGGATAAATGAATGAATGAATGGATAATAATAATAGCTAATACTTACCAGCTTTGCAGACTCAATATAAGCTGCCATGTATTCATAAGCCGCAGCCTGTGCATTGACTCTTGTTTCTGTTCCTTCCACAGGTAGTGCAAAGGCATCCATCACAATCATGGTGTTTCCATCTACTTTCCCAAGCATCAGCCCCATCACCTCTAGATTACCTCCTGAACGAGCGTGCATTACCTGCCAATAAATAAAAGATATTAGTAATCATAAACAAACTAGTGGCCTGATTATATGAAGCGTGCTGGCTTAGTTTTCCCAAAATCACAGCTTTTCTATAAACACACAAAATATGGTTGTTGCAGTTACATGGAAAACAGGCCAGCCTGGTAAGCTGAGCCCCCTCAACTAGGCCAGCCTGCTTCATACAATCAGGCCCTTGCACAAATCCTACATTTCTGATTGGCTATGCTATCTATTAGTGATGCTCCCAATAGCATAGAAAAAAAATCAAAACAATACCTTCTGCTTCGCGTTTTACTAGATTTTGGCAAAATTTCGAGGTAATACCTTTAGTTATTTCCTATCACTGCACATATCCAACTACAGGTATTTTGTTTATGAGCTTATATCAAAAAAAATCTTTTTGGTAAAACAGTTATTACTAAATAGCTAATTTTATAGCTAAGCTATTGATTACTGTTTCGCCTGCGCGAGTATAGCAAAGCAAATTTTGGAAATCTATAAGACTTAAGCTTATTATGCTGTCAAAAAAGTTTCATAGATATCAGCTGTTAAACTTACCATTTTCAGTAAAGCAAGAGCAGATATCTTGATATTCTTGAAGTAATTTGGACTGAAAAGCAATGGAGAAAAAATAATCTATTTTCAAGAAGAAAAGACATCTTTCCTCTATAAGCTTAAGTTAATTTCCCACAAAAATGGAAACAAAAATGACTGTTCTCACTTGTTCATCCACGGTTTGGCTTGCAAAATCTCCTGCTGCTGTTGACGATCATACTTAAAAATCTCATCGACGCTGTTGATCGTTTCCATGTTATTGGCCAACTCCCAAGTTTTCATTGCCATTGAACTGTCCATCTCTCTTTCTTTGACGAATAAACAAAGATGGCGTCCAAGATCTCTGGACTAGGCACCAATCTCCCTTGCAAAACCACAGGAAACCCACAATTGGTTATTTTGATATATTCGGACGGAAAATTTTAAAATCCTTTTCGAAATTTTTTCCCTTCAAACAAGTAAACTAATTTATTATTAATATTAAATTCAAAGAAGAAAAATTATTCTTGTGTCCTTACATTGTTCTACAATAAACTAATTTCCCATAAACGCGATTATCCTTATTCCTTTTTTAGAAGCTCGTCTGCCGGCATGAATATTTCGAGAATTTAAAAATTGAAAATTAATCGATTATTTTATCCTGATGAATGCAAACTGATTGTTTCTTTTCGAGGTTTTTTAGACTTTTTATTGGGTTCCCTGTGGTATCCCACAATGCAAGATTGAAGAGCCTGGGTCTAGTACAAAGGACGCCATATTGCGGTAAACAGAACAAGAAGACAAACTAGAAGACGTGCCAAAAAAGATTCTTAAAAACTACTCTACTTTAAATACCATATCACCTCAAATCAAGACATAAAATACTTGTAACAATGGGTGATGTATACGCACAGTCGGTAAGTCTTATACGAGATTATGATTTTTTTTCTTTTGAGAAGAAAACACGTCAAAATTCGAATGGTTTCGAATTTTTGGAGAATTTGAAGTTTTTTCTTTGCTTTTTTTAATTTTCTGTTACGGTTGCGTGATTGAACGAGTAAGAAACCAGTGGGTTTTATTCCCTTGTTGAAGTATTTATGAGTGTTTATTGATTGAAGATTTCAAAACATGAACTCAAAACAGCTGAAAATTAAACACCCCAAAAAAGGTTGAAAACTTTAGCTAAAAATCATAAATCTTATAAGTGTGTGCAGAAGAAAAATTCAATTTTCACTGAATCAATAAGCTTAAAACAATATGTTATCACTCTGTTTGAAGTGCTATTTGATGTGATCATGCAGGTATAGACCAAAGACTGATATATCAAAACGATTAGAACTCCAAAGCACCTGCTAATAGAATGCCTATATTTGAGGCAAATAAACTCGTCGATCAAAAAAAAAAAAAAAAAGATTCTCGGATTTTAACTCAAAATTTTAACTGATTATCTCGTGATACGAAATTGAGAATAAATCTTCAAAAGTAATATTTATTTAACCCAGTGAAACTCCTGTTTATTATTAAGTTTGTCTGTAATATTTATTTCTTTTAGATGTAAACAATTCAAAATTACTTTTGTCAATGAATTGAATTTTTCAAGAATTAATTTGAAATGTTTTTGTATTGATTTTTTTTAAATGTTCCCATTCCATAAAGATACGAGGATATTTGAAACAAATTTGCTGGATAATAATTTTTTGTGAAATTGTGTGGGATATCTCTGCAATGTCAAAGAATATTTAAATTTGTATATTTTTTATTTAAAAATTACATGGGTACAGGTAAACCTTGAGCTGGATTAACAAACAGGGTTACTGGGCTGCGATTGTTATGTATAAAAGTATATGGTATGAACAAAATAGAGTATCTCTGTTCTGATTACATGTAAAATCTATCAGTTCATAAGTAGCTCCACAGGGGACCATACACTTTGATTTAAGCAATATCTATTTTAATCTTATTCACTAGTTTTTTATTCTTGACTTTGAAAAGTATTCTGCACATGAAAAGTATTGTGTTCATGCAAAGTGCCTCTCAAATTTGATCTAAATGAGCCAAAATAAAATGCATTATGGGTCATAAGAAAGTAGTGAATTGTAATGTAAGGTATATGCTTTGTATTTTATGTAAACAACAAAATTTTAAGGCTTTGTAATTATAACTTTCTCCAGCTAATGAACCCCCACCAAGCTGCTTTATCAAACTGATGGCTTAATCTGCCAAAAATTGTATGTTGCTTATTTTATTCATACTTTGAAAAATATTTTTCTCATGCACAGGGACAGTCAGAAGCTGCTCAGCTGCTTGCTACATTTTGGCCTCGTCAGATGCAGGAGATAAGAAATATGATGGGAGTAAGTAATTTAACATGTACAGCTAGGTTATTACATGGATTAATTTTGTAGTATGGCTGTGAGATATTTTTAAGAATTGTGCTCTATCTGCCAAGCCTGATTGGTGAGTCAAAATCAAACCATTGAATACAAATGCATGTTCATGTATCCAGGAGAATTACTCAACTGTCATTGAATTGTTTGCCCCAAATGGATTCATCACATAATAAATTAGCATATATTTTATAAGTTTAGAGTAATTCCTGTCAGATTGAAACTGGTTATCATAATCAGATAATCAGGTTATGACAAACTCTACATGTATGTCCAGCTGTCCAGGATAAATACAAAATTTAATTTTGAGGAAATGTGTTTGGCATTACTCATCAATAGCAGATATTATGTTGAATACCAGCAGCTGAGATGTATTATTGATATAATTATTTTTTTATAATTGTAGCAAGATTTCAAAATACAAGAGCTTCCTCTTGCAAGAATTAAGAAAATAATGAAACAAGATGAAGAAGTCAAGGTAAACAAGCAACCATGAGTGTGTAGAACCCTCAGCATGGTGACTTTAAAGAATAGTCCTGTTCCCCATTCCACAGAACTGATGTTTTTAATCACCACAGACTCATTTGATTGGGGTTAGCCTTGTTTCTAAGTGACTATGGAATGGTTAAACAGGATTTTTGACAACATCCATCAAATCAAATAGTACATGAGGTTTTCAGCACATTTAATAATGACATTTTGTGCCTGAAGAAAACCTTTACAGCACAGCATTCAGGGACTGCAGAGCTAGAGGGGTTAAGGGGCTATAGCCCACCTTTCTCCCTCCAATAGTTTTGGTGCTATTTTGAATTGATTTACTTTGACTACTCAATGTTGCAAGTGTTGTGAAACAACTGAAAATGAAATTGTAGATGTTTCGCACCAGGAATGAGTTGAAATTGTAGCCCTAACAATCCAAAATTCACTCTGCGGTACTTGGTTCAAACAACAAACAATTGTTTTTAAATATATAATGGCAGGACAGAGTATTGAACACATGACCACAGCTGTGACAGATTACACATCATTCCCATCCTTTCAATTATTATGTTTTCTATTTTTGAACATCATTGTTAATTTAGTCAACTTTTTTTTGTTTCAGATGATCAGTGCTGAGGTAATTATTTCATTTACTTTTGTCTAAGACATACATTACAAATTCATTACATTAGTCTGTCAAATCTAATCAAGAAAGTAGCTAATTCAATTCTTCAAAATTTTAATTCCAATATTTTTTTTTTTCATGTTTATCCAATTTTATTTTTATAATAATATATTTTCTAATATTTGTCAAGTCCTTACCAGCTCAGCAGAAATATATTTTCTAACCAATCTTAGTCCATTGTGAATTTCATGGCTGACCAACAGAGTGAGGGCTGGAAGTTTTGACCTACAGTACTTTGTGCAGTCAGTTGTTCATTCTTTAAAGAGCCTATAACCCTTCTGATAATATTCTCAGTGTTGATTCTACATGGGGTCAGCTGTTGAATGACCAAAAAAAATTGTGCAGCTTCTTGGAGTTATAAAGGTTTTTCCATACCATATGTTAATAACTGTGACACCAGACGAGTCATCAATTAATATATAAAATATGACTGGTACAGATAAATTGAATTTGAAATACATCATTGTTTTACCCATGGCTCATATAGAAATTATTGATGACTCCTCTACATCACAGTCATTAGTATATGGCATAGAAAAACCTATATAACTTCAAGAAGCCATACTCAAGCTATGAAAATTATTTTGGTTTCTGGTCATTCAACAGCTGACCCCATGTCGGAAGGGTTATAGGCACTTTGATTAACTTTAACATGTTATATTGCAGGCTCCAGTTCTGTTTGCTAAGGCAGCACAAATATTTATTAACGAGTTATCACTAAGGGCTTGGATTCATACTGAAGACAATAAAAGAAGAACTTTACAGGTACATTAAGGAACTAGTATGATTTTGATTTGTTTAAAATTGTTTTCTTTTTAATGGAATTTCTCTGAAATTGTAACTCAACTGATTTTAATTCACAGCGTAATGATATTGCCATGGCAATCACCAAGTTTGACCAGTTTGACTTTCTCATTGACATTGTACCAAGAGATGAACTGAAGCCACCAAAAAGACAGGTATTTTTTTGTGTTTTCAGTACATTGTTTATAATCCACTGGTTTTAAATTTACTCTCTACAAATTAAAGAACAATTTCCTTTGCATTTTGTTGCCAGATTGAGGGAAAATTTTGCAACCCCTAGAACTTTCTAATCTTCAGTTGTACACTTTCTAATTGCAGCATTGTTTGTTTGTTTGTTTGTTTGTTTGTTTTTGCCTTTAACTTGAAGATGTCTACTCCTAAAATTATTCACAACTTTGCAGATAAAAGGCTCTGTCTTAGTTTAATTCTTTCTTTCTCATTCTCAGGATGCAATTCGTCAAACTGTTGTTGCACCTGAACAAGTCCAGTACTATTTACAGCTAGCTCAACACCATGCCGTCTCTATGCAACACCAACAAGCACAGCAACCACAACAAGCACAGGCCATACCAGGACAGGTGCCACAGCAGCAACAGGTAGCAGCTGCTGCCGCTGCCGCTGCGGCAAATGCCACTACTCAGGCACAGGCCATTATCACCAGTCCTCCTGGAGTCCCACAACAAATTGTTAGCATGACTACAGTAAGTATCATACTAAAGTTCCTATAATCCATATGATAATATTCTCAGTATTGAGTCTACATGGAGTCAGCTGTTGAATGATGTTGAGGCAACCTCAACAACAAGGTTAAATTCCGTCATCCGTCGTTCCGCTTGTCCAGTGTTCATGTGTTCCCT
>WUAP02063337.1:5101-17782 GCA_015163945.2 Stichodactyla helianthus
CCTTTTTTTTTTTTTTTTTCTTTTTTTTTTTTTTTTTTTTTTTTTTTTTTTTGGGGGGGATGGTTTGTGGGGGGGGGGGGGGGGGGAGTGCTGTGAGCAGGCTTTAAGTTGAGGGGCCTCAGAAGGTAATAATTTCTGCTGCCTCATTCCAATTTTTCTTTGCCTTTACACTCCTATTTCCTTAACAACATGACAGTAGTGCAGATCATACAATACAATTTGACATCATAACAAAGTGGAAATAAGATTTATGGACAATAACATTCTGTTAGCCTATGCACTAGGAAGTACAAAATAATTTTGTTTCTCCTGTTGGGGAGGATAAGAGGTCAACATTGATTCTTAAGGAATTCTAAAATCTAATTTGTAATGACAGCAAATGCATGTTCTATGATTACAATTGCTTTTTCACAATCCTTGTTTCTTTGTTTGAGCTAAGATTTTGCAGCTCAGTATCCACATTTTTCTCTCCTTTCTTCTTCAACATTTCTCCCCCAGCAAATCCAGCTATACCTCCTCCCAAAGCTGCAGCTGCTCCAATCTTTAGACCAAAAACAAGACCAATAGGACCTCCAGCTGCTCCGCCAATCAGTGCACCAATGACAGGTAACATGGCAGCTTGGAGCTTTCTTGCCTAATGGAAAAAACAAAAGCATTTTCATCTATGACGTCTTGGCTTGAGTCCTAATCTACTGTTTGTGTTCTCTTAACCATCTTGTAAAATCTAATTTAATGCATACCTTTCCTAATTCAGTTGTTCCTTGTTGAACATTGACATGAGCATTTTCAATGTTGTCAGTGATGGAATCTAATGTTGATTGTTGCTCCTAAAACATAAAATAAGTAGACATTCATTCATATTAAACAATGGTCAACAGGGCATCTGGGGTGCTGTTCTTGTGTATTAGAGCAGATTTCGAATGACTGTGAAAAAGTTGTGGCACGGTCAGTGCCATAAGCGTACCTTGCCATGACCATGATGTTTTCTAGAATTCTAAAGTTCCTTGCCGTGTTTGTGCTGTGACTTTTTCACAGTCATACGAAATCTACTCTACCCCATTTTATACTTACATGTACTATTGCAGAGAAGTCGTGGATAAGAACATTGAGATCTTCAAGGCTCTTCAATTATAGAATATCAGACAATATTAAAGTTAGTTAAACAATACACATCCTGTATACACTTAAAGACAGACTGTTCAATTTTCTTTGGGACTGACTTTACATTATGTAACCAACCTCTTGCAAAGCATCCCATGAAGCAGAAGTTTCTTCTTCTAAGAGTAGCTGCTGTTGTTGCTGCTGCTGCTCATAGTTTGTTTCAAGAGAAGGTAACTGTTGATTTGTTTGGGTATGTAATCCTGCAAGTAACATTTTTAAAATCAATTAAATATCAAGCCTATGATGCATAGAGTAGTCTTGAAATGTCTAGAAAAATATGACACAGACTGTAATTATTAGGCAGGGTCAAAATGATACTGATAACTACTTGTACATTGTAGTGTTAGAACAGCTACAGCACATTTGCATTTGAACTTCTTTTTTACCACTTCTGCTGTTCAGCTTAAGGGGCTCTACAGTGAAGGTCAATCTACATACACATACCCACTCCATGTTTACCACACCCACATACCATATACTCACTCTATATTTACAACACAAAACACTCATTTCACATGCTGTTTTTTAGGGAGGGAGCAAAACCTAAGAAGTCTGGAAAAAGTACAGTCACAAGGGAGAGAAAACAATGCAATGAAAATACTAGGCTCACAAGTTGTATCTACATGTACACTGTATATAGGAATCAAAGCAGTGACCTGATTCACAGAACCCTTAGTTGACAACACAGAATCTGTACCCCATACATGAACTACAAGGAAACCTCAAAGATGCTTTATCTTTGCCTTATACTTAAGATTACTTTAAAATGTACCTTGTACATTTTTGGTCCTTCTTGGTCTCTCAGAATAAAGTCTCTGTACCTCCCTAAATGCCCTGACACCCTGCAATGCCTCATCTTTGATGGTTGCTACCCTGTCATCAAAGACAGGGATGTCAGATGGCTGCACCTGCCGTCTGATGTTTTCCAGTTCACGGATATTTACTTTAAGTTGCTGTAAAGAACATGTAATGGCAACCATTTAAAAAATATAAGTAATCAGATACTTATTACTGACAGATATTTCAATTATTGCACTTTCATTGAAATGGACAGGAAAGATGGTATAGTCATCAAGCCATGCATGTAGCATTGAACTGTTGTGCAGGAGATCATGTCTTCAAGCCCAGACAAGACCAACACTCATGGTCTTAAAATAACTGCAAAGTTGATGCTTTTATAATGGTTAGACCTTCACATGGCCTGGATGATCACTTTAATTTTGGTACTGTCCCTTTCAACTTAAGAGACATTAAAAGAGGGTCATAGGCTTCTCAGATGCAACTATATACCTGCTACCCTTTGATTGATTGATTTTTATGTTATATTTATATGAAGGTCTCTGTTAACTGAATGTGTAATCACAAAATCAACACTTTTTCCTCCTGCACAACACTGATGCCCAACTGAGCCTGTATTAGATGATAGTTTGAATCATGATCTTGCATTTATTACCTGAACTGTTCTTGCTGCATTGATTTGTTCTGCATTTAATTCATGCCATGATCCTTCTTGATAAAACTAGAAATAACAGTGTATATCTTTAGTAATTAAAATATAATTTATTCAGAACTTTGCTTTGTGAAAGGGCCTGAGCATAGACATCAAATGTATAGTTGGGTCTACACAGATACTATAAGTCTTATCCAATACTAGTAGTGCTGTTTTTGCACACCTTTTCCATGTTTATCTGGTGTCTGTGTAATCTCTTCAAGTCTGTTGGTAAAGCAATGTTGATGAACTTTTCCAATGCAGGTTGAAATCTTTTAATTGGATGCTTGGGTAACATTAGGATGGTATCCTCTTTTGACTCTGAAATAAACAATAGAAAATATTACTTTCATGATTAGTAAGTCAGTACAGAATCTACAGCAAATTCAATAAAGCTCAATCTTAGGGACCAGTCAATAAGAGGAGACGCTTGTGCAAATGGGGATACTTGACACAATAAGAAATTTAGGGGAAGGGGTTACCAAAATTTATGCAAGTGAAATTCAAAATGCACAGCCCCCACCCCCAACAATTAAGGACTGGCCCCTTAGTGTAGAAATTTAATTAAAAAAGTATTTTCTTTCTTTTGTAACTCAAATTTTGCTACTGGAATGCTATGATACATTAACTTAATTGTAGCTATTTATTTTACTTTGAAGAAATTTTGAAAATGTGAAATTATATCCTTCAATACTTAGCATTGAGTTAAAAAAAAAATTAACTGAAATTATATTATCTAAGAAGAAAATTGATTACTCTGATAAATGAAAACATTAAATTTATGTAATAAACTTAAGCTTAAAATGAATTGAAAAACAAAAAACCACAATAACAAACAAGACGTTATTTATAGCACAACACCAACGAAGAAAAATAGAACAAAGACACAAAAAATCTTACTTTGTGATGAATATTCTTCAAATGACGCCATTGCGATAAATATTCTACGTAGAATGTATTAACTTTAGAAATTCTTGGTTTTATTTGATCAGTAAGAAAACGCATTCGTAGTCAAAAATAAGAACCTGACAGAGTACTTCACAAACTCTTCAATTAACATAACGAAAACCAAGTTATCTGAGCAGAATAATCGGCAGACATCTTTGCCTTGAGTGTAGCATGTAAAACCGGTAGTTATTTTATGATGCTAGAATGGTTTAAGAGAGAAGTAACTCCATTATTTGAGAGGAAATTATTTTTCTTTTCTGTAAACTTTCCTTTTCCGCGAGCAAGTTTTGTTTTTTGTGAGCGACCGCTAGCTTACAAGCACCGTGGGCATACATTCGTTTACAGCTTCTCGCTGACACAGGCAACCCACATAACCTTCCAAAGCATCCTGCACTCTCGACCCCAGCCCTCTGTCATTCCTGATGAAGTTCCAGAAACCCTACATTTTTAAGAGCTGTGATTGGTTAGAATATTTCGCGCAATAATTTGTTAAAAAACCGCACTAGCAATAACAAGAGCCTTGCAATAAAGGATATCAATTACCTCGAGAGTCTATAAAATGGAAGTGTAGCTGTAAAGCAATAAAAACGGCTTTTTTCGGAAGTAAAATGAAAAACCGTTGATTTAGGGAGAGCGCGCTCTAACTATAATTCAAAATCGAGCATGCGCATTACATACCAGGTAGCCAAAATTGTGGCTACCATGCGCTAGGGTTTCCCAGAGTCTCTGGCAGTTCGACACGAGCATGCGCAGTAGGAACAACAGAGCTCTGGGGTCAAGAGTGCAGCATCCAGAATAAGATTGAAAACTGAATTAATGCGGATTTGGTATATGGGAAGAGTACAGTACTGACTTTCAGCACGTACACAGTGCGGTATGCAGAAACACTGACATGGCTTCCCATTGTTTCCCATTGGCTTCCCGTCTGCCAATCTTCTGAATCACAACGCGTATTTCCGGCTACGGTAAGGTATAGCAGTGCTGCGGTACGGCTACAGATTTTTCCCACTAGTCATACGAAATCCTCTATGCCGTGACGTTTCACACTCAGTCTACGAAATCCACTCTAATCGTATTGCGAGTGAACTTGATTATTCTGTCTCTTACTTGATCAATGGCACCTCCCTGATCATGAGGAAAAATTACAGCTCATCTTAGTCGAAAACTGAGCGGATTATGGCGATTTGAATTTTACATGTTAAAAATCATGTCATGGTTCGTTTTTGTCTAACTTGTGTACTGTAGAGCGGCCCTCCCGTTCTTGTTTCTTTTCTCGATGCAAGACCAGCCCCTTTCCCAACTCTCCCCACCCCGAGGATCGCCGCCCAGGCTATGTTTGACGTGTAGGGCCCATAGCTGCCAAAATTAGTGAGGCAGGCAAGGCAATTTGACTTGCAACTTGTCTTGTAATTTTAGTGCCATACAAGGTCTCGATTGGGTCAAGAAAACATTGCCTAGTGTAAACCAAAAGTTTCTCGCAATTTTGTTGCCGCAACCGTTGCCAAAAGTAGAACTCAGAGAGGCACTCTTCCTTGCACTTGCGAGACAAGTTGCACGAGACATTGCTTAGTGTAACATTGTGTAAATCGTTGTGCATTCCCAATAAAAGACATCTCTATATGTGTTAAAAAATTGAAACTGGAAGCACGCTTTAAAGCTAAATATTAGTTCGCGAAAATTTTTTAAAATAAATATTTTTTTAATTTGCTTTAAAAAGTTTATATGCAACATGTGCATGACATATTGATTTGGGTGCTATAATTACACTTTTTTACATAAAACGTTTGCACCTTGCTTATAAAACGTTTGCACCTTGCTTATAAAACGTTTCATTGTGCACAACAGGTCGTATACTTTTTGCGACTGCATCATTTGTCTACCACTACTAGAATGCTTTGTCAAAATTCTTTGTTATTCAGATTGTTCTACTTTCCAGGGAATAAAGGCAATTGGTAAAATTTGTCTAATAATAGAAGCCACTCAAAGCATTCTGGTAGGGGTAGTCAAATGATGCAATTATTCAAACATCCTGTAATGATTCTTAATATTTTTGAAAAATTACAAAAATATAGTTTTCCTCCCACAGGTTCAAACTTTCATCTAAAAGCATTCACACAAAAAAAATGGCGTGGGAGTGCTGGTGAGAAGATGGGGAATCCCTAGAGTTTTTGGGGTGTGCATGCAAAGGGGACTATTTGAAAAATTAAAAGCCTTTTCAATGGGACAAGCGACATAGGCGATAGGAGATAGGTCATTCCAAGACCTGGGTCTGCGTAAATATAACAATATTCTGTCATTAGATTAATATTGAGACATTCAGTACTGCTGGCAGCCAAACGAAGCCATCTTAAGCACTTTTAGTCGCTGTCATTTGTTCATAAGATAGTTCTGGTATGCAGGGGCGGATCCAGGAATCGAAGAAAGGGGCGGCCGGAAAACTTCGTCCTGATACACACCTTCATAAATGTATGCAAAGCAATAAAAGTCGTATATTGTTTCCAAATAGCATTTTTATCACTTAAAAAGGGGGCCGCCACCCCATCGGCCACCCCTTAATCCGCCCCTGGTATGACCTATCTCCTTTGGCGGGGACAACCTTTCTGAAGTGTAGATAAGGACACTCATCAGAATTATAGACCAGTAATTAACTACGACGTAACAGTTACAACTCGGTGAGAAACTAGATTCATACCAGAGTAGAAAACAACTGTCTTTCGTTTTCTCACTAGACTCTCAAGATGACTTCTGCTCTGGTTGTGGAAACATCAGCCACCAACAACAGTCTTTCTGAAGACTACTCTCAGCTGAACGATAACACGAATGAAAATGGCTAGCTTTTTTACCCAAGTAAAACTAGTTTAGTTGCGAATTAGTTTTTATCAGTGAAGTCAGTGTTATGATAAAGCAGGAGTTAATACAAGTTCCAAACTCCATGTTTATTAAGGCTTGAAGTTCTCATTTCTTGTACTTAAGATTCCTCTAATCATCGTGTCTTCCTCGTCGTCTTCGTCGTCATGACCGAGGGTATCCTGAGAAGCGGCACGATGCGACGGAGCTGTGTGGCTCTCAGATGAACCCCTTACGAACAACCGTCTGACTCTCTCGAAGTGAAAAAGATGACCGCGAGATCTGTAAGCAAAAGTAGCATAAAGAATCCCTGCTGTGCCAACTGCTGCTACCGACATTATAGCTAGAATACCAAACTGTTCTGGTTTTGGCAAAGAAATGACAAAAACATACATTGCCATGTCGAGCACTGAGTTGAATGACTTTTGCATCGCCCCCACGATTCCTCTTTCTTCTTCAGGAACATTTTCTTGCTGCAGTTGGGATATCGTTAAATCTGACAACCAAAGACCAAACCTAGAAACGATGATACCAGCAACTAGAAGGCTAACAGAGAGGTAGGAAAAGTTATACGAGGTCTTTTTCTTCTCGACAGTTTCGTACGTGCAGTTCAACTTCCTCCGTGTAGATTGGGAAGGACTCACGATAACTGAATGACTTGGAGAGGGAGAAATGTGAAAATGTGAGGATTGTGAAAATGCAGCGGTGCTGGATGTCATAGGAGTACTTTTTGGGACGCTGGTTTGAGGTGATGAAGAATAAATTAAAGGTGACGGGAAGATTGACGTAGTTTGCAAATTTGCACTAGAAACGGAACGGAACGGGACGGAAACAGAAGAGGAATTGACAGGGACTGAAGAGCTAGTCATATTTACGTCCGTCCCATTGCCAGCTTCCCGACGTCCTTTGTTGGCATACATTTTCAACGGGGAATTGACAGAAAACGGCGGTGTAGAGGGTAAGACAGAGCAGTTTCCTTCTGAGATATTATGGGCAACATGTATTGTTTCCGTACTGCCATGGAAACGCCAGCTATCAGGCAAGACAAAAAACGGAGACCCAGGGGCAAAAATTGCAGCTAGGCACAACAGCATGCAACAAAACTGAGCAGACATGGAGAAAAGACCAGAACGAACCAGCCCCAACGAGTTTCTCATTTTTGGGAAAACAAAAGTCGCGAGTATGCCAAACACCGAACCAACAGCACGAAGTAAACTTAAGACAGACTCGCTGACGTGTTGCGTGTAGACGAAACCAGTTGTGATGGAACCGAAGGAAAGGACAGTAAAGTACACAGCAGCTAGGGCTAAGCCTGGGAGCACCACACTTTGTCTCATGTAAATTTGGCATCCCACTTTAAGAGTCTCCACCTTTTTCTTTAGACGCTTAAGAATCCCCGGTTTCTTAGGTCTTCTTGAGACAGCTCGAATACGCGGGACTAGAGCTTCTCTGTCTTCGCCTTCGCTGTCATTCTGACTGTTCTCACGTTCCATCCAGTCCAGGCGCTCTCTCGAGTCGCTACGTTGACTGCCCTCCCGATCAATTTCAGCTGAATTCGACTGGGTATTTTCTTCGTTAGTCTCGTGTCTTTTTCTGTCGATCTTCTTTACAGCCAAGGCAGGAACCGCATGGAATACTCTCAACGCCATGTTGTACTCAAAGAACACAGAGACAACATTCCATGCAGCTATAAGGATGACACCTGCCACTTTGGACACGTACGTCATGATCTGCCCCACCAATGCTGGAGCAAGAATTTTACAAACCAGGTCAATTCGACGGAGAATAGCATTGGTTGCTAAAGATAATAAAAAAAAATAAGATTAAAAACAAACAGTTGCATATAGTATAAGCTTATTTTATAGTAATAAACTCTTTTGCTGAAAAACACTAGGTGGCCCTAATAGGCCATTTACATGATGGCGTAATTTACTATTATCATGCAAATAGCCTATTGCCCTATTCACAGAACAATAGAAATATGAACAAAATTCGCTCTGCTAAGTATAGTTTACTCTCAAATTGTCAGGTAAGAGAGGTACTGATGTAATAGTAAATTGCTCTATGGAAGTATACTATATTTTTTCTGAGTATCATATCATGTGTCAACTCCTCCTTTATATAGGTACTGATGTGTTTGGTGGCTGTTTCCGCTTTTCTACGGTCCAAAAAACGTTTTAATATCAGTTTTCTGTGTTGTTACCGTTTTGTCCCCCTCCCAAGACCATGATCCTTAGCGTTGAAACAGTAGATTGTTTTAATGTGTCGTCATAATGAAATAGAGTAATTGAAGTCGTTTAACTCTAAATATTACTTGACTGTAAGAGACAAAACAGTGAGTCATGAGCCCTAAATCTATGAAAAAAGAGAGCGATATTGTACATGACCAAAAGTACAGATATAATAGTCTCCTTTGAAGGCATTATTTGTGTTGTTTCAAATCTCAACAAATACTGGCCAACAATGGCTTTCAAGGAGGCATGGTAGGGTTTCAATCTTTTCAACTTTCAGGGGCAGATCCAGGAATTTTTTGAGGGAGGGGTGCACCACTTATGTTTGGGACTTGAGCATCAAAAATAGATAATAATAAAGGCATAATTGACCGTAAATCGCTCATCTCAGGGGGGGATGCGCACCCCCTGCACCCCATAGCTGGATCCACCCCTGACTTTTCTATTGATATGTCTAGCCCTAGTCCCTCAACCTGTCCCAAACTAAATAAAATAATGTTTTATCAGCTATTAAAGATTTTGTTTGAATATCAGCAGAGGCTAATCTTTTGTTCCATAAAAATCATAAGATGAGTTGTGCTGTGATATCAAAATTCATAGATCCATTAAAACCAATAGCTCCACCAATAGGGGTGTCATAGGTTTCCCAAAGGAATATGGCAGGTCTGACAAACAGCATCATAAACCTTTCAATTTCAGGGAACGTTTTAGGTTTTATTGCTGATTCTTTAAATGTATTCTCAGAAAAGATATCATCCATCCAAACCATCTATAATTTTTAAGTATTGATGCTGTAATCTGATAAAATGTTTTGGCTTGTTAGCAACTACAGTAAATATGGAGCAGTGGAACTATGTTGTTGGGTTTGGGACAAATTAAAATGCACCAGTGCAAATTTAGTGCACATTGTATTTGATAAAATAAAACAGTCATGAAGTACCTTGAGGTTTAAGGGTTAGTGTTAGGATTGGGAAAGACTTTGTACTTTATAAAACAAAACAAGAAGTACCTTGGGAATAGGTTTATAAAGGTTAGGATTGGGGAAGACTTGTATTAAAACCTATCATTGCCAATGAAATCCTTGTTAGTATGTACAGTTGGTAAAGCATAGGACTTTCACTCCAAAGGTTGAGGTTCAAATCTCAGTCTGCTCAAGGTACGTCAAAAAGAGTGAAAAAATGCTGATTAGGTAGTTAGTCAGGTAGACTTGGGTCAGGGAGGGAAGAGGAAGAAGGGAGATTTGGAGTAATAAAGATGCTTAAATTGAGCATTTAGCCCTTGAGGTTTTTTTTATAAAGTGAATCCATATTAATAAGTAAGAAAAATTGCACTGATTCGAATTAATTTGCCCCATGCCCTACCACAACTATCAATTAAGTTTATGCATTAATTACCTGCTAGGCGAGATTTATCTGACCCAGCAATCACAATTACCCAGTCCTTTTCAATGGCAATTTTGGTAGCTATCCCAGCAAGAACTGACAGGCAAGCAACAACTATAACCAAAATGACTGCAACAATGAACAGTGCATTTGATAGCTTCACAGAGAGGATGAAAAGTAGAATCATGGCTGATGTAGCTACTGCTAGATTTTGAACCAACAGAGACACCTGTGCCACTGAGTAAAAAAATATGTATCAGCACAATTTGAGGATACTGTGCTACTCATTCAACAGACCTTTCTAACAAGGCAGCCATATCTTTATTTTTATTTTTTAATTAAAATTTTTAATCTTATGAGAATAATCTCCTTTGTTCATACCCTGCTAGCTCACTCTAAAATGATTGAATACAAGGTTTGTAGGGAAAACATATTGTTTGAACCAAAATGCATGGCAACCACATGAAAAAACAAGTATGCATTTTTTACACAATTTCACACGTCTAACTGATGAAGGCTGCTTGACACAGCCAAAATATTTCAAATTAAAATCATGAAAATTACCTCGCAATCGTGGATTACCATCAACCCAGTTCCCAACAAATGGGCCAAGAAAGATAACAACCAAAGTTCTGACAAGCTGAAATACAGCTGTTAGCCTCAATGATCCTGGTGTGAGCTCCACAAGGTACAGTGCCACTGCGAATTCCCACATACGATCTCCCTGTAGAAATGATAAGAAAATGATCAAACTATAGTTAGCCCTCAATTTTGTGGCACAGATATTGATGTATGCAGAAGGCTGCTAAGCAAGCTAGCAAGCTTCTCGAGTCTGTGTATACCAGTCAACTAATTATAGTGCACATAATATTGTAGCCTTGTATGTCATATAAAACAATTTTTTTTCAAAGAAAAGCACCTTTTTGATACAATTATGATCTTTTTGCCCATTTTCTGTTCCATTTCTTTAATGAACAGGGAGAGGGATTTGGACGGTCTGAAGAGGGTGATATTTTTGTACTAAATTCATATGGAAAATTTTGGGCTGAAATTATAAACACAAATCCCCCTCTGTGGACTCCAGATTTAAAGGTGTAGCTATATTTATAGGTTAGAGACTGTTGTGAGTGTTTTATTTACAAATAAATGCATGCGCTGACTGTACAATGAATGAGAAATTTCAAATACTGCACGAAGCAAAGCTGAGTGCAGTATGGAAATTTCGAGTTCATTGTACAGTCAGCAAGTGCATTTATTTGTAAACAAAACATGAACAAAAAGTCTCTAACACTTTAATATCCAATCAGAGTTAATCACTGCAGTACACAAATATGTCGCGGCCGTAAAAGCGTGCATTATCACCGTGCATTATTACAATAATGCACGCTCGTGCTTGATGTCGTCACATATAGCAAGATCATGTGATCGATTTTAGGCAATGATTTTGTACAGTGAACGACGATTGAATATTAATACTGAATACTGTATACTAATTAGTGTATTGTAAGGCCGAACTGTATTTTGGGTCTTATGTAATATTGTCTAAAGTAAAATAAATAATAATAATTTATATTATTTTTAATAAATTCCATTCGAAACAGTATACTAGCTACATGCAGAGAGCAAATAAACTGTATCTTTACTTTTTACTTGTCTAATTGATGAGACCCACAATGCCCTTTGGTCTTGGAATGCAGTATTCAGTATGCAGTGCAGTATTCAGTATTCGACAATTTCCGAAATAGCTGTATGTATACTACGACCTTTCTGCAATCGAGTGCGTGTATATGTATGTATATAGATATATATCCACTATTTCTTTCATGTAGATTTATGTATGTGCCAGTTGTTTATTACCCTGGGTGTCAGAGTCCCCTCACTCTGTACGTCCCGGCAAACGGCGCCACAGGCGTAAAAAATGCAATTCTGGATGCCGATCTCGATAACGAGAGCTACAACCAAGAAGAACCAGAACGAGAGAGTCTCTCGGACACAGCGTAGTTATTTAGGGGGTTTTCATTAATTAGCACATGGAGGGGGGGGTCGGCAAAATCACATGAAAAGCTTAACAAATATAACTCAGCTCCCTCTTGTAGAGGCATAACCCCCCCCCATCATCCTGCAATTTTTACCTACAAAGGGGGTGGACAATAGCAACTTGAACTTTCAAACTCCCACTCCCCCCTTCCCCAAAAAAGCTTCTAAATATATGATAACCCCCCTAACCACTTTCTCAAAATAACATAACCCCTGCTCCCCTACAAATTTGCCGACCCCACCCTGCATGTGCTAATAAATGAAAGGCCCCTTAATTTTATAATCACTCGCATAACAGAAGGGCCTGTCTCGACATTGGTTGGGATGGCTGTGTTGGCTTACCTCCCTGCATTGATGTTTGTTTATATGGATATTACTTACATCGGAAAATTGGTCATTACTCTCGTTTTTTAATTATCCATTACTCGGTTTTTTGAAATTTCTATGTGGCGAAATTTGGCCATTACTCGTTTTTCCATTACTCCATTACTCGGTTTAGTAACACCCGCTACCAAAGACCTTTCATAGGGCAGAGTTTGAAAATTTTCGATTTTTCTATCTTGCATAGGTATAGGCGATCCTTAGG
>WUAP02063448.1:0-17774 GCA_015163945.2 Stichodactyla helianthus
CCTCCTCTGGTAGTCCTTTCCTGTTGGGCCTAACAGTCGAGCAGGCATACGTATTTTCTTTCTCCAGATCATCTAGCAGTTTTGGAGAAGAAAAGAAGTTATCAAAATATATGTGGTGGTGTTTTTGATAATGTTCCCTAACAAGACTGGTCACAACATTGTAGCCAAGACCATGTTCAGTGCTTTGGCCACGCTCTTTGCCGAGATAAACTTTCTGGCTGATAACAAAGCCACTGCTCGAATCTGCAAGGAGCCATATCTTTATTACATACTTCGTTGGCTTAGCGGGCATATACTGTCTGAAAGACAACCGTCCTTTGAACGCGATCATCCCCTTGTCTACACAAAGATTTTTGGATGGATTGTACACCTCTCTCATCTTGTCATTGAAATAATTCAAGACGGGTCTTACTTTGTAGAGACGATCAAACGTGGCATCATTTCGTCCCGGCTCCAACGAAGAATCATTGAAGTGGAGATACTGGCTCAGATCTTCAAATCTGTTCTTGGTCATTACTTTTTTTATACCTTCATTCCCTAAGAATGGATCTGATGACCAGTAATCAGCAATGCAAGGAAGACTGTCGATTCCCATAATAATGCACACTCCAAAGTATGCCTTCATTTCAGCGCTCGTTGTGTCATTCCACTTTGCGAGTCGTTTGTTGATTTGGAGCGAATTTCTGTCGGGCATAGCGATTTGTTTCCACAACAATTCCTCCCAGGAAATCTTCATTAAATAAAACACTGAAGATATCAATTTGGCTGGCATTCTGAGCAATCAGGAAAGTTTTACCAGGAGAGTTAAATTCTTCGACGAAAACTTCTCTTAGCTCTTGAGACCAGTCGTCCTCAACTAAACTTTCTTCATCATTTTCACTATCATCTTCTTGTTCCTCTGAGCTAGAATCGCTGTCAGAGCTATCCAGACAATTAAACTCAATGTCTGAGTCGTCTTCAGAGTCAGAATCGCCAAATATTTCCCTGTATTCTCCTTCGCTTATATTCATAGGTTCGCACGGATATCGAGACGCCATAACTGTAATATTTTGAAATTTCTATAGCATGTGCAGGGTTAGTCATGCACGTAATTTATGCACACTATCGGTCATTTGATTGGCTAATGCCTTGTAAATAATTCAAAAACAATTGGAAACGAAAAATGCCCATCTGGGGTCCGCTAGGGATGTTATCGTGCATCGGGCGGTACAGGAAATTCCACCATCTTTTTTCAAGGCGGTACAGGGCGGTGTAGTAGGGAAAGGGTTAATAAGTAAAAAGAGAGTACTGATACATTTGAGTACTTGATAGAGTAAGGCATAGACATTTCTGTTTGTAGTTGAACATTGTTGAGAAAGGTGGCTGACATGCCATCTCTCACCACTGACTGTGGTTGCAGGTTCAATATCTGGAACTTCCATGTGTAGAGTTGCTTTTTAGTTCTCCTGTGCTTTGAGGGACTTTTCCAAGTTCTCCAGTTTTCCTCCCTCTAGAACCTGCTTCTGATCTGCTGATGCCAGATCAATTTTAACTGGCATCAGCACCTTAAACACAAGTCATTTGCTTAGTTGCTTAGTAAACTGTGCATTTATCACTCCCATATCAGTAACCAAAATGAAATTTTTTTTTGTTCAGAAATGGATGGGGCTAAACTACAGTGCTGTTCAAAGGCTTTGTCATCAGGTTGTTGGAGGCTTTGTGTGAGAATGTTCAGTTCACCGTGGGGCAGCTCACAAACTTATCCAGAATTTGACATGAAGTGTACGTATCAGCCATCAGAAGTAAACCTGATGAACTGTCTGGCTGATGTAACAAAACCTTGTCAGCTTGGCTGTAGTGGACTTAATTTTTGTACAAACTTCAACAACAGACACACAGAACTGTTCCGTAGTTGTAATGCCAAAGCAGATTCTTATGCAAAGAGTCACATGCAGCAGTGGAGTAAAGGGATTATTAATGTGCCTGGGATGCCTATTCTTGTGCAGGACATCAAGAAGTGTCTGCCTGATACATGGAAGGTAATTTCTTCACACTAGAGCAGATTTTGTGCATGCAAGAGTGTGAAAAGTCATGGCACTTAGCATGGATACAGTAATAAACCCTTGATGAGACTCCTGACCATCCATTCAGAATGCTTGCACCCTGTATGATCACAGCCATGCAGCTTGATGCATCACTTTTTACTGCTGAAATCATTCTGACAACTGTTGGCCCTACAAATATCAATGTTGGTGGACCATTACTAATGAAGTAACTCCTAATATTCTTTTGCAGGCTATTGCTTGTCTGTTACAGATAAAGCCTTGTAGTCTTAAATCACACAGAAGTACAATCTGCAAGTATGTAAATTCCACTCTCTCTAACAATTATATGCTAGAAAAAAGGGTAAAATGTGCCATTTTCTTTGGGGCTGAGGGTTTAGTTATTTTCCAGTGTTTATTTGTTCTTCACATCTGTTTTTTCCCCCACATGCCAATTGTAGGTCAGATTGCATCCAGATTTTACAGAAGTGTGGTAATTCTAGTAGTTACTCTAATTTAAAGACTGTTGAGGATGTTTGCACTAAATTATCCCCCACAGAATCCAACTGCATTTCCATTGATAGCTATTTGAGTAAGTATGCAAGGTCATCCTTTCTTCAAAAAAAGACATTGTTCACTGACAACTGTTGTTGACAATGCTATCAGTGCACGATGCTCAGCTGATTGATGTACTGTCCACCATGTTTGATTAATCAGCACTCTGCCGCCAGAGGGGAGTTGATTCTTTGCTTCCTATTCATGACTTGCATTTCCAAAGATAACATACAGTTAAAGGATGTCCAGTTTTCTCTTGTTTACATTCCATGGTTGGTGATGGCTAACTTGGACCTTAGATATATAAGCAGCCGTAAAAAAACATAATGCAAATACTCTTTAATTTGTTTTGTTGGTTATAGGACCCAGTAAATACAAAGATATCACTGATGAAGGTAATTAATGTATTTAATTTTTGTACCTGGCAATAAACCTAAAGAAAAGAAAACTTCTCTATCTCTGTGATAGATAGTAGTTTGATGTGGTTTGATGTGAGAAACATTGTAGGAAAAACAAATTTTAATATTAAAATGTTATTTTTCAGTTACCCATCCATGCAATCCAAATCCTTGCAAGAAGAATACAATATGTGACATAAATAGAACATGCTTTGCAGCAGCGTTGGATGGTTGTGAACCACATACTTGTGCACCAGGTGAAGATAAAAATTTATTATTACTAAATTAATATATTTAAGAATCTTTTTAACAGTTGCTCAGAGCTATAGGCCCTGCTGAGATAACAAGCTCAAGAACACCCTAAATTTAAATAAATCAACTTTATTTACACTAGGATAACAATTGACATTTGTAAAGTTTTAAGTCCTGCCTTCTATGTTTAACAACTTTAACTGTCATCCGAGCCATGGTGAAGGTCTAACCAATTACACATATATTTTAGAGGAAATGGCAGCACATTTTCAGTTGTTTTAAGACCCTGAGCAGGATTGGTCCAGTCCAACTGAGCCAAGCAGACTACTACAATATTATGAGTATTCAAATAATATATTTATTGATTCACAGGTTGCCCTCTTGGAGAAGCTTCGACATTCCTTGTTAGAGTTGGAGAGTATGCAAGGGTTAGTTTGTGCACTTTGTGACCTACATATAATGTTACATTTAACTCTCAAAACAAAATGACCTCTATTGCTGACTATAATTTTTTATTTGGTGAGTTTTATAGTGTACATATTAAAACCACTAATTTTTCTGTTGGGCATTGTTTTCTTAGGTTCCTGTAGAGTCTGGCCGAGATGGTTGTTTTAGGGTTTGTCACTGTGGAAGTGCAGGAACCCTAACAAGTTGTACAATTTTAAACTGTGTGTACAAGAGATTCTGCCCAATCAAAGGCCAAACAAAACCCAAGGGTAGGTCCAAAATTATAGTTTTGTAAGTTATATATACTTTAGAAACACAGTGGAATTTAATTGTAGAGTATCATCTTGTGGTCGAGCTCCAACAAGTAATAAAGAATCATTTGATTTAATAGAGCATGGAGAAAGGTTTATGGTTGACTGTAACTTCTGTGCTTGTTTTGCTGGAGAGTTAATATGCACAAAGCGTCAGTGCCTTCAGCCTTTGCAGATCCTGGACATAGAAAATGGTGAGAATAGCATATTGCAAGAAGACCCATGTACCAAGAATTTGAATTCTAAGACCTTATGGTTTTCAAATTTATTAACATTTGAGTTCCTATGTGACATATCATATATCTTTTGTCTGCTGTTGTCATAAGAATTCAGTTTCACATGTCTTGCAGGTGTCTTCCTTGTGTGCTGACAAAAACTCAAATGTCTTTCCTTGTTTTCTTTTTCCTTTACTAAAAGGTCGCCCTAAGAGAAACCACACGCCTATGTTTACTGGATTGCCATGTGGCTGTAAAGCTGACCATGTACCTGTTTGTGCTTCTAATGGACAAACATACCCAAATCCATGCATTGCAAGGTATGGGCTCCAAGATATGTTTTATCTTTAATTCTTTTTTCAATCTTTCATTTCTCTTTCTTGTTTTTTGTGTTCTTATGTATGTGTCAAGACAATAATTTAATGTATTAGCTATCCATTGTGTTTTAATGAACTTCATTCATTTCACAGATGTTCTGGATTTAAAAATTCACAGTTTGAGTTTGGAAGTTGTGAGTCAATTGATCCATGCAAAAAGAACCCATGTTCCAAAGGGCAAAGGTAGATAAAAATCTTATGAAATAATGAATCCATAGAGAGGAAGATTTTATTTACTTAATTTTCCTCTAATTTTATCTATAAGTTGTGGTTTTTCACCTTGAATACCAGTGTTTAATTGTTACCCACAATTTGTCTATGCAGGTGTTTGATAGATAGGAAGACTTGTCTCACGCCAACAGTGTCCTGTAATCAGTACCATTGTGGTAAGTTAGTTGTTATCGTTACAATCTAACAAAGCACTTACCCCTTGGTAAGGCCATAATGCAGTAATGCATTTTATGGGTTTGGAAAATAATGAAACACTTATCTTTTAGTTCATGTCTTAGTTATCATAAAAGAGCACAAAACTGGAATTATGAATTCTGGGGTTTATCTTTTCTGAGACTTAAAACTTTAGAATTTAAGCTGGCATGTTTTCACTTTTTCTTTATCTTTATCACTTTTTCTTTATCTTTTGCAAAAAGATAACTTAATGAGCTAAAAGCATCATTATTCCATTACTGATATCCAGAAACAGATCCAGGACTTTTTCTAGGAAAGGGTGCACCTGTGAAAGGGGCACTATGGAAGTCTGAAGGGCACTTTTCCTGTCTTGGTGGTGATTCCCATAGTATTTGAAAGGGAAAGAAGCATAATAGTAGTGTGAAGGGGATTCCCCTGTCTTTTGTGGAGTATAAACCAAGACCCTCCCCTAAATCTGCCACTGCTAAGCATAAATTTTAATTCTTTAACGAATTGGGATAGAAGAAATGAAAAGTAGAGGAAAATTAAGGTGCCAGGGAACCTTCACGACTGATATCCACTAAAAAAATTCATAGCACACTAACTACTCATCTAAAGACTATAAAAAGTATATATTTTCTTAAAGCTGAATAAACACTGATTTCAACCATGTGAATTATTTAATTCACCTTTGAGGTGATAGTTTCATGTGGAATGTCACATGACCAAAATGTAAACATTCCTTGAAAGTTTGGACAAGAAGGTCAGAAACATTTGTACAAATATCACATGAACTTTGACTATGGTGACTACATTTTCCTGGTGAGAAGAGAGATAAGGAAAAAAGACAAAGATGGATTATAGTGTGTCACTGAGGGGATCACTTCGTTTGTAATAAGGATAGCTACATTTGCAGCATTCATTTTGTTGGTGAAAGTGGCCCAACAAAAGAATATCCTAATCTGATATCTGCCATAGCAAGTAAAGAAGAAATGTGATTTCTTAAAAAAAAAATTAAGAACACAGTAATAAAAAAGTTATGACACGACTATAGTGAAACTGTTTCATGCTGTTTGTAGGTGAAAAGGCTAAGTTGAAAATAAAAATCTTCTCTTGAAAGGGAAAACAAAAAAGAAAAAAGTAAGGAAATCCCTGATGACCACCAAGCAGCTAGGGCTTTGTTAAAGCTTACTGTCAATAATACTGCTACTCTTCATCCAAAGACAAGGACCACTCGTCATGCTATTCTTGTAGTATTTAGAAAGTCTTCTAAAGCATACATAGCAGCTGCAATATGTTTGCGGCTGCCATCTTGACCACCTTTACATTTGCATTTAGCCTTGAGAACACTGCCCT
Source organism: Stichodactyla helianthus (assembly GCA_015163945.2). Classification (NCBI taxonomy): domain Eukaryota; kingdom Metazoa; phylum Cnidaria; class Anthozoa; order Actiniaria; family Stichodactylidae; genus Stichodactyla; species Stichodactyla helianthus. The sequence goes on from WUAP02063448.1 coordinate 6,338, forward strand.
TATTCACACCCTTCCCTTCCAGGATAAACCAAAGATCGTAAAATTCTTTACCTTCATCTGTTTCATGGAGGGGGGCACTTTGGCTACGTAAACGTGAATGCCTTTGTGGTTCAAGGTTGTGGTGAGCAAAGACTCAACATAGCTGTCGGCAAATAAACGTAATCGTCAAATGATTTGAAAGAGGCAAGACCCTGTTAATCGTAATTGGTGGAATGATATATTAAGTAGTTGAAAATGTCATACGACCCAAATGGTGGCGAGTTGATAAAGTTATTCTCTACTTTCATGACAAGAGGGTTGGAAATTTGCACATCATGAATTATTAAATCACCATCTACATTGTCTTTGTCCAGGACGTCCTTCTCAAAGTTAGGATTGATTGGCAAATTTATCCTCTCCTGCAGAAAAGATCTCAACTAAAGATTTTTTGAAATAGCCACTGACTTCCTCTTTCTTGTAGAAACTCCCTCAGTTCTGCTACACTCATTTCTTTAAAATTCCTTAAATTACCTTTGCTTTCCATTATGCCGAACTTTCAATACTATTTGCACTTTAAAGATTTTCCTTTGCGTGAAGTTTTGAGTTTTATAAGTAGTCAAAGTTTGCGTGATATTTGTACAAATGTGCCTGACCTACTTGTCTGAACTTTTTGGTCGTGTGACATTCCACGTGAAACTCTATCACCTCGAAGGTGAATTATTTTGTTGTAAATCTAATCAGTTTTTAAGAGTGCAAGTTTTATAATTTTTTACTGCTTTTTTTAAAGAAGTTCCCAGAACATGGGAATTTTTTGACCTACAAACAACTGATGTCATTGTAAAGAGCAAAGTTTGATCTCAAAAACGGTGCCTCAGTTTTTTGATATTTTGTCTTGTTTTAAAGTTATTTCATGATTTATGCATAAGAGGCAAAAATCACAATAATTAACTATGGGAGCAAATATTTCCACTCACAGACATCTTTATTTTAGTCTTTAGATGAGTAGTTTGTGCGCTATGAATTTTTTAGTGGATATTGGTCACAAAGGTCCCCTGGTACGTACCTTAAGGCAGAAAACAATTTTGTCCCAATAATATATAAAGCTGAGTTTAGGAATGTAACCATTATCAATTTTGGAGGCATAACATACTAATACTAATTACACACCAATGCAGCCCATACTAGTTTACTTGCTAGTTTCCATCTAATTATCTACTCATGATTGTAAGCTGGGCAGCTGCCAATGGCACCTCTGTAAAGTCCTTCATGAACAATGACTGTAAAGCGCATTGAGACTTGTGTGAAATGCATTATATAAGTACCCCATTATTATTATTATTATCATTATTATTATTATCATTATTATTATTATTATTATCATCATTATCAATTGGGCTAAAAATTTAGCCGGTCATGCTCCTAAATTGTGGAGTTAGTTGATAATGACTTCAATGACTTGGGCATGTGTTGTTTCATCTTGTAATGAGTATTGCTTATGCTTGCAGAGAACAAATTCTGTAAGGACATGCATTTAGAGCCAGTGTGTGACTCGGAAGGGAAACAACACCCTAATCTTTGTTCCATACACTTCAAAGGCAAGCAACCTGCTTATAAAGGCTTTTGCAAGGTAAGACATTCTTGAAGTTGTACCTTAACTCTTTGAAGGTAATCAACATGCTGATAGATTGTTTAAAAATGTTGCAGCAATACTGCAGCCAACCAACTCAACCCGTCTGTGGCATCAATGGAGAAACTTACAGCAGCAAGTGTGCAGCACTGTTGTCGAGGGTGATAGTAGACTATGAAGGCCCTTGCAGAGCAATAGGACATAAAAATGGTAAGATTTCAGTTCTACCTGATTTGCGCTTCTCTTTTTAGTTAATGAAGTGGCCTTCAAGTATATACAAACTGATCATCTTCAAAGGAAATGAAGTGTTCATTTTTGCAATGCACCCTCCTGGAGCTACCCATACTTCTCCTTGGTATAGTGTGCGCCAGTGAAGTCTGCAGGGTCTTATTAGGGGCAAAGCATATGAAACAGAAGCATATGAACAGAAAACAAACAGCACTTTGTCATTAAGTGTGGATTATTCAAATGCAAAAAGGATGTAAATTGATTTACCTAAAAGAACATCTGAATAATTGAAATTTTCCTATTATTGACACAGGTATGTATTTCCTCAAAACAACAATCAGTTTTCAATTTTTTTGTCCCCTTACCTCGATGGTGCGCACAAATCCTAAAGAACTGTGGGGAAATCTGGGAAGGAGCTTTGAGAAAATGTACACCATCACAATAGAAAATGAAATGTAGATATATAGAATTTGAGCAGTATAAAAGAAACTGTTCTAAAAGAGAGCACTCTCTTTACAATGCTACTAAGCACTAGTTATTGTAAAAACAAATTAATTGGTTTGTTGACTCTAGTTCTGCCTAAACAAATTAATTGGTTTGTTGACTCTAGTTCTGCCTAAATGAAATGGTAATTTGCTTTCATCTTGTTTACACTGGTATTGTCTATCTGTTATTCAAGGATTCAGCAGCAAAGGCAGATGTGCTAATGTCAAGTGTCCTCCATTAGTACCAGCCAACTGTGTTGGAATACATCCACCAGGAGCATGCTGTCCACATTGTGGTTAGTTAATCTTTAGTTTCCTTTGAAATAGCCATATTTGATCTGCAGTACTATTTGCACCAACAATAGTAAAAGTCAAATTAGTTTGGCAATGAAAAATAGTAAAGTCTGACAATTTTGGCAGCTTTTATTGATTGAAAAAATGATGGAGTCAAAAGAGGAATCTTTTGATTACCAACTAAATCAATATCTCTGCAGTCTGTGGTTCATGTTTATGAACGAATAATTTCTTTGATAACTGAAAAAACAAGGATATACAACGGTAAAAATAAAAAGAATTGATTTCTATAATATTTTACTCATAAATTACGGTTGCATATGTTAATCAAAAAAATTCTAAATTAATTTTAAAGTTTGGTTTTGCTTTGTGTGTTGTATTTTATTGAAAATGAAAAGCAGTAATAAATATGCATGATATTGATGAGAGGATTATTCAAGTTAATATGTTGACTGGATTTCTCATTACAGCTGCCCAAATAAGAATCTTAGTCAGCTTGAAACAGCTTGATATAAACAGTGAAGGATTAAGGGATCATTATAAACCAATAACCCTGGAACATCTACTTGTAGCACTCAGACGGCAGGTCACCACGGTATGTACAATACTCAAGATCTTTAACCATTACAGGAATTTGATGTACTTGATATATCAGATCACTCTTGTTTAGCTTTTGAGACAATAAAATTTTTCTAAGAAGTATTATTATATGTGCTTAAAAGTTTATCAAATTACCACATCTAAAATAAATTTGTCATCTTATTTTTGTAATGAATGTACATAAAATATACTAGAGTACTAATTTTTACACAAATCACAGCAATCACTGCATTTGAAAGATAAATTTCAATGAAATCTGACAGACTTTTATAAAGCTAATATTCCTGACTGGTTCAATCTATTACAAAAATTGGTTTCACTACAAAATGGGATTATATTATTGTAGTTGCATTATTTCCTGGTAACACTTTTACTTTTTTGAATTTTGATTTTTTTTCTTTCTTTCACTCAGACTGAGTGTGACCTGTTTGGCTATCAAAGTATAGAAGGTGATCTTGTCATATTAATCAAGGCGATCACTAATAAACCCACAGCATTACAGGTATGTTTGTCACTGATAGTGGCTATTAATCTCTCAGAATTTCCTTGTTGAGTTTACGATATAAATTTCATATAACTGATTTATGCTCCATTTAACTGGATTCTCTCAGAGGTTGGCCACAACAGATGAAGTGTGTCTGTGCCACTTTGAATTTATTTATTTAGATTAAAAGGAGTGGAGTTTTTCCAGATGGCCAGACCATTCACAGAGTAGTCCATTCTGACAGCTGAGGGCTAATTGTTTGACTGTGGACCACTGATAGAATTTGGCCAATTCATCAATCACCAATTACTTATCATTCAATTTATATTAATATTCAAATTTCAATCCTCTCTGTTTGGAAGTGAGCCTCAAAGGTTAAAACATTGTTATTTGTTAAGCTAAGTAGTTGGAAAAGCATCCATAAGGATGAAGAAAAGCTTGAGCAAGACCAAATAGCTTCTGGATACCACCAGGGTAGAGAACCCTGAGATCTCCCATTCTTCAGATTGTATTAATCCCTTACTTAAGTAGGGAAGAGAAGGGAAAGGAGAAGGGCAGCGCTAAGGATTTTCCAAATTATCTGCTCAGATTTTAAATTTTATCTTCATTTCTCCATTTAGATTGAGGCTTGTAGCCTTGAAGCACACAGAATAGAAGCACTCATCAATACAGAAAGTCCTTCATTTACATCTCATGTAATTCTTTCTACACTAAAAGCTGCAGACACCCAAACACCATCATTGTCTTCACAGCAAACCCAAGGATCTAGCAGAAATCTTCTATATATGCCACAGTTGATTGTCTCCTTGCTACTAACACTTTTAATTCATAAATGGACTTTAAGAAGTTAGCAGCAACTACCTTTCCATGAGAAAGGGAATTAAATATATAGGTTCTTTTGGTAGTGTCAGAATAGAAAGTATTTTTATGAAAGTAATCCACTTAATTAATATAACAAATATGGTCTTTCTAAATATACTGTTTTAACAGTATGGAGTACATAAAACAGGATAAATATTATTATTATAATTATTATTATTATTATGACATTGTATATTATATAAAATATATTTTGTAAAGATAAAAAAGCCAGTTTATCAAGCTACTTTGGCTCTAAAATTATATTGGGACTGGTTTTGTATGAGCTAAAAAAAATTCCTGTATGAAAAATTCATTGATTTTAGGTTTATTACCACAGAAATAAATACTGTTATACAAGAGCTACATTTTAAGAGTTCTGCAGCATGAAAGGCCAGTATCTTAATTTTCTAAAATTCATCCTAGACTTAAAGCCAGCACAAATAATTTTTTTAAAACCTTAACTTATAAAGCACCTGTAATATGCTGGATAGATGACAACATCCCTTTAATTTCATGGCATTATAATGTCATAGAGGTATTTAAAAATTTAAAGCCTCATAAAATGAATGAAAAATAGAAGTAGAGTGAAAAAATGAAATGACATTGTTTTGTTAATGAAAGGGTATTACAACATTTATCATACAATGCAAGCCCACTAGTTGTCTTGTTAAATATGGCTTGTCTTAAAACTGTGGTGAAATAAGTTTTGCCTTAGAGAGAGTAGATTTTATGACTATAAAAAGATACAAAACTGTCACTGTATGGAATTAACATATCATCTGTTGAGCCAAACGCAGCATGCAAGATCATGGTAATGAATATGCTTAGATGTGGCACTGTCATGGTTATAGCATGGCACATCTATACTGTGACTATTTTAATCATACAAAATCTGTCCTGTCTTTTGTTGTATAACTAAATAATTCTTAAGGCTTTATTCAGATTCTGAGCTTTAGACATGAAATGTTTAGTAGTTGAAGAGAGCAGGAAATGTTAAGGTATCAAACTGTCAAGAGAAGCTATATATTTCATGTGTTGTTAAGTATCTTTTTTTTAAAAAGTTTGTGGAACTAGGGTAATTTTGAGAGTTTCAAGGAAATTAGAATGAGTATCACAAAATAACTTCACAAAAGACATTATTTCATAGAACCTTCATGTAGATAACACTTTTGACAGACTGCTTCCATGTTGTAGAGCACAGTTTATATGGCAGTTAATTGTTATTTTTATATGAAAATTGAAACGAAGTTGGACTTTTGTTCCATGAAAAAGACAAGACAGTAATGGGAAAAGGAATTATGGGAAATGCCATTTGACTGTTGACCTCAAGTTTCTCAAACTCATAAATAATTAAGGAGGAGAAAAGTAGATCTTCTCTGAGAATAAATTTAGTTTGAGAAGCCATATTGAAACACTTAAAAGAGCAGTTTATCTGATATCCAAAAACCTTGAAGTCTATTAAAAAATTTGCTTGCCTCTTAAGCCTGGTTTACACTGGCGACACAAGCAACATACGCACACTCAGTAGTGTACTGCTCATAAGTGGTGCTTGTCTTTTCTCACTCCTACATAGTGAATGCAGTACTGAGCTTTTGTGGTAAATGCAGTATGTTGCTTGCATCACCAGTGTGGGCTTTAACCTACTTCTTGGTGTTTAGACATCAAATTAAATGCTCTTCCCATGTTTGATAGATAACATATACTTCAGTCAAGTGTTTTAAGTAATGTTCTAACCATGTTAGAACTATCTGTTCTGTTCGCCAAATGATACTGGATGTCATCTAATATATATTGTACATAGTTAAAGAAACCAAATGCTATGTTTTGGCAAAAAAACTAAGCATGTACATATAAATGATTTTTATAAGAAAATAAAGAGCCATGGAATTGATTCACGTAATTTAGATATAAGAGATTGATATAAAAACTAATTTTTTTCAATAGTGACCGATTTGATGCAGAATGAAAGTTTCACAGCCTTTGTACATACTGAGTCCAAACTAGTTCTCACATAATATACATGATGAATATACATGATGTTTAAAAATTACTGAAATATTTCTACTAATAAAATGTGGATTTGACTGAACGAGTGACCATTGTTTGTACATTAATTTAGGGCAAACAAAACCTTTATGCTTTACCGGAGGTTCTTACGAGTAGAAAATGTCTACACTGTGGCTCAAAAGAGGCTTTTGTTTAGTAAGTGGTGTCTTGGTGGCATCAGTTTTTGTACAACACCCCCCCCCCCTAAAAGCAAAATCTGCAAAGCCATTCAAGTGTTATAGTACGTTTCATCATTTTATGAAACTACACTGTAACCCTCTTTAAACCACGCTCGATCAATAACTATTATAAAGTGGATTTCAAGTTTTGTGACCATTTGGGTATGTGAGGTTGATGTTGTTAACTAAACACCATAGATACCTCCCTCCCACCTTAAGAACCTATACCCAGCATGGGTTAAACCACTAAGGACCTCTGTAAGTGTATTATACAATCACAAATTGTTATGTAAGCGATAAAAGGACCACGCTTCTTGAACTTCCTGATTAAAAATAACCTAACAAAATTATTCGATATAATATACCTATTTCAAAAAAGGTTGTCGAAGCCAAAGGCGATAGGAGATAAGAGATACCCCATTCCAAGATCCAAGAATAGCTGGAATGACCTGTGTTTCTGTTTCTAATTTTTTAAGAACATGGAGCTTAGTGTTGAGTGTTGAGACATTCAGCGTTGTTTGTAGTCGACGAACCATTTTGTGTTTACTTGCGTGCCCATATTTCCTTTCCATCTTGGAATGACCTATTACCTTCTACCTATCTCCTTTGTCTCAGACAACCTTTTTGAAATAAGTGTAAGTTTCATTATGTAAAAGGTAATAAATCCAAAGGATTATTAATAGGGTATCCGATACATACCCTGTCAAACTGATTGGAAAAAGCCCAGGACAAAATGCTCTTACATACTATTTGCTAACTAATAAAAATCCATTCCACTTGTATGTACAATTTATTGGTGTCACCTGGAGTTAGTGTCGTGGTCACTGCACGCTAGCTAACAGCTAAAAATACCATGGAGATGCTTCACCCACTCACTCAAGCTGTTGCAAGATGGTGGAGGCTGAAACATACAAAAACTGAGTTATGATTTTCCCTCTCCTTGTCAACATCAATTGATAGCCTTAGTGATGTCATAGTTGGTATCATGATATCATCATCATTATCATCACTATTATTAGCATCATCAACATCATGAAAATCTTACTGATTAAAGGCCTTGGTGGTATCTTTATTGGAATCAACGTCCAAATTGATTGATTGATTGATTGATTGATTACCTCAAAGTCATCATCAATATCACCATCTCAATCCATTTAGTGACCACAGTCATCACAACCACCACCAGCATCAGCACCACCATTATCAGTGACGTCAGCATCAGCATCAGCATCACAACCACCACCAGCATCAGCACCACCAGTATCAGTGCTATCAGCATCAGCATCAGCATCAGCATCAGCATCACAAGTATCAGTGCCGTCAGCATCAGCATCAGCATCACAACCACCACCAGCATCAGCACCATCAGTATCAGTGCTATCAGCAACAGCATCAGCATCAGCATCAGCATCACAACCAGAGCGGTGTTCGTTATTTCAATTCAAAAAAATACAGTCGGTTTTTCTGTACGCACGGGTCCAAGAATGCTGCATCTAGTGACTACTTTATATAAGACTACTTTATGGTGGAATGGCGCGTATTTTTCTTTTTTCTTTCTTTTCTTTTCTGTAACGCCTACAGACCTCTTTACTTTGGGCGTAATGTTTTCCCATATCAGAGCACATGTCTTCCTCTTGGAAATAAGATTTTTTGTTTAAGGTTCATACATATTAATGTATGAGAGGGGGCGATTTATCTTCTCAAACGTTTCCGAGAAACAAAGAAACAACCCAAGGTAATGACACGTGATCTGAAATGGGAAAACATTACACCCAGAATAGAGAAGTCTATTCATCGATCCATTATACGTTGTCTTTCATGAAGCATAGTCTCCTTGTGTCTACAAACCAAACTCACCAAAAGGGAATCTTTTTCGATGTTCTCTTTCTTGCTCTCAACTCCAAGAAGTGTTATGCTTCCAGCAGCAGGGTACGACGAGTCAACGCCCAGCGTACAAACTGTCTTGCCACTCTTACCAAGCATCAATCGTAGGCGACCAACACTTGGCTCCCAATCTACGGCGTAACTAAAGAGAGACCAAACACACTCAGATTTGAAACATTGATCATGCGCAGTAGAGCTGAACGTGTCAAGACTCCCACACGGGACAGAGAGACTGGCAGAATTTAGATACCAAGCAGCAACGCAATATTGTCTGTGCCGGTTCTTGTCGTACTTAGGTGCCGTTTACATGAAGGTGAGGTGACCCTGGTGCTAGTGAAGTTTTTTCTTGTTCCCCCCCCCCCCCTCCCTCCCAAATGGGACACATCATTCACAGCGAAACTTTTTCCTGTAACTTTTTCTTGTTTGCCACGGCGTTGCGCGACAAGTTACACGAGAGGTTATACGGCGTAAGAATTCCTGTGACTTGAAACTAGTTTTGAAGTTTCAAAGCGAAATTACGCCGTGTAGCACCCTCGTGAAACTTGTTTCGTAAAGCCGTCAACGCACGTTTCAGGTAAAAATTTCACCGTTTAACAGGGCCTTCAATTAGTGATAATGGGGTAAGCGCCTTCTTCTGTTCTCTAATCCCAGTAAATCTCTATCATTTCTTGGGAATTGGAATTGGGATTCAAAGATTTTGCTTCCATAAGATATGTTAATCGTCTAATCAACATCCCTCTTGTTATAGAGTTACGATTTCGTCGCGCCTGGAGTATAAGGCCTGTTTCAGACGTCGAATTTTTGCCATGTTGAATCTAATGCAAATCAATCAAATCTCTTGTTTCTACTCACTATCAGTTCATTTACATTGAATTCAGCACGGCAAAAGTTCGACGGCTGAACTTGGCCTAAGAGTTGTCGTTTAAGAAGTGCGCAGTAGTCGCTGAGTCTTCCTGTCAAACGGTACGTAGAACTTTTTATTTTCATTTACTAAAGTTGTATTTAATTGTTCCAGGAAGTTTAGTCTTGTTTCTGCTTCTCATTTTATCAGCAACTGCATCACTATATAGTAAGTGAATGACTGCACCTATATTATCGACTAAATAACCAAAGCAGACCAGCAATGGTGTTTGTCTGTTAACTGCGTCAGAACCTTCTATGATGCGACAGCAACACTCACTTTTTCTGTAACTCATCCATCTCTTCTCTTAGAACATTGTAATCGTTGAAGCGTTTTTTGACCTGGTGGACCAGCGCAACCAGATCCCCTGTTTCTACAGCTGCGGGCACCAGGTCATCGATAGACAAGGTATCTAAATTAACCTGAAAGATAAAAGTTTTTTTTTTGTTTTATCATGGACAATAACTGCTGCCAATGAGACGGTAAGCACTAATTGTCAAAGGGTTGGACTTGAAGAAGCATGAGTGGTATGTACTACAACACGGTGGTATAGCGTTACTCCTCACCGCTCTTGACGTGGGTTCAATCCCTGACTGAGACAACCCAACATCACATGGAAAATGGAAAAAAGTTATTTTTAGGTTTACTTTTGTGGTTCGACGTTTTTTCGTTTTCCGATTTTCCTCCCTCCGCCGCAAAAATCAACTCCTAACTTACAAGCAATAGACCTTTTACCAAAATGGCGGCCGCAAATTCGAATGAGTAAAAATTTAACTGGGTGAAAAATTAATCTAATTAGAACTAGAAAGAGTACCTCAACTTTAGTAAACCTGCAAATATTCATTATGTTAGGTATCATAGTGGCCGAGAAAATATTTTTCAAAAATTTGCCAAATGTATGTCTGGGGGTCACGCCATACCCCCAGACATACATTTCTCTGTAAATTTGGCAATTTTTGAAAAATGTTTTCTCGACCACTATAACACCTAACAAAATGAATCTTTGCAGGTTTTCTAAAGTTGAGGTGCTCTTTCTAGTGCTGGTATTTGTTTCTAATTTTAAATTATTTGAGATTTCGGCCGCCATTTTGGTAAAAGGTCTATTACCATTTGATCTGGTGCAAGTGCTCATGAGCCTCTGGTTCGGGAGACTGAACAATCACTTCCTGCCTAACCGACGTACAGTAATATTATTCCAATCCCATATAGACCTGGAGAACAAGAGCTGGAGCAGTGACCTGTGCACGCGCGTTGCATTCTTTGATAGTCCAAACACTTGACTCCAACATATCTCTTTCACCCAGAATTGTTGGGGAGCTGTGATACTCCTAGTCGCTTTATGTTACAAAAACTGGACTGCAATAGCCCCCAACTCTCATGAGGCTTTGTGGCTCTCCTAACTTCTCTTGGAACTAGACTCATAATCATCCCATTACTAAATCCCAAGGCGAGGTCAGATCAAGACGCGCGGTTATAGTGACCCGCACTAACCTCGGCACCGCAGAGGCGTGGTTTAGTAGCATTAAGCTTAAATCTCAGTGTAAGTAGCAAGGGAACAGGCTGGTTGTTATCCTCAGCTGGTTTTGTGTTGAGTATTTCAAGCACTATTGAATCATCGTTGACTTCCTTGACCATCAAACCACCAAGTAGTTCCAGCATTTTGATGGCACTTGTTAACCTGAGGCGAAAAGTCAGGGATTCAATTGTACTACATTACAACATCACTTATTACGCCCAGTGCATTATGACCATTTAATATTCAATCATCGTTCACTGTACAAAATCCACGCGTATCATTGGCTAAAATCGATCACGTGATCTTGCTGTATGTGACGACATCAAGCCCGAGCGTGCATTATTGTAATAATG